>PNEQ01090322.1:0-10043 GCA_003012365.1 Medauroidea extradentata
CAATGCCAGTTCGTTTCTTGAAACGATCAATCCACCCGTTCGTTGGAGTGAAATCCTCTACCCCTAACCTCAAAGCAATTTCTGTTGCTTTTTCTCGAAGAACTGTTCCATTCACCGGCACATTCTGAGAACGCACTTGCCGAAACCACTCCAGCAACTTCTCATTAACATCTTCATTTTTCCCAGCGCGTATCTTTTTACCGTAGATGATCGTGAAGAACATTCCTTTATTATTTTTTCGCGACTAGAAACAATTAAATTCAATGAAGTCACCGGGATTGCTAAATCACGTGCAATTGCTGCATGTGTTTTGCCGGGATTGCTGTCCACTTGTTTAATAATGTCTAGCTTTTCAGCCAGGGAAAATGTCAGTCTTTTTTTACTGCCGCTGCTCATTTTCAAAAACAAGATTTAAAAAAACTTCGAGAATCACAGAAACTTGAATTAAATTCAACGGGATGTTTAATTACAAAACGTAAATATCAAATAACCTTTCACGCACCAAGCAATAACAAAACGTCCGGAAATATTCCATAGATGTATGGCCAGAAATAGAGCGCACTATCTCGGCAAAGTAGTGTAAGTCGACTCTCGTTCCGAAAGATAAAACTAGTAGCGCATTCTATATTTCTGTACGCTACGAATAATCGATTGTGACAGAGTCGTTACGAACAGCATGTAGGCGCGCATTGATAAAATTTGTTGTAAAAGTGCTATAGCATACAACGATAGTAATCTATGGCACGGGAATCAAGTAAATATTGTAAACAAAGCGCATGTTTATGAAAGTTAAAGGTTACGTGCTACAATTGTATGTGCATTATACGCAGGAAAGTGAAAACATTATTTGCGGGAAGTTTTAACCTTGTTCTTATGGACAAATTGACGGGACCGTAAATATTCTGCATTATTTACGGGAAAACATAATAAACGGGAACATTATAAGCGGGTTCTACTGTATATGCAAAAAAAATTCTTAAGGCGGAAAACTTCCTAGAGGGGAAGACGTTTTAACAGAATCAGTGTAGATGATGGAATCGCAACCAATAAACATATTTCTTAAAATGAAAATAACCTTAGGATTTGCTTCAATTTCCGATATTATCTTCAGTTTTTCTTCAAAACTTAATGCTAACATGCCAATTCTTGTATAAGCCATCTTGCTCAACAAAATTATCGCGGTTTCTATCCAGAAAGATTAATGCACACTAAATTCAATATATAAGTGAAAATAACATGCTTCCTAACACTTCTACTGCTTTTCAATAACTTCAACTCAACTGCCTACAGATCACGCTGCCAATGTAAACACAGGCACAAACCAATGAATAGCGGCACTTCTGTTTTCATTACATGTTCCCCAACAGATATTATCAATTTCCAGACATTTTAATGCTGCTTTGATTAACTGTGACATATCCTTGTTGATTAATTAATAATTGAAGCCACCAAACTTCCTTTATGTTGCAACATTTATTAACCGTCTACAGATTTTGCGCTTGAAAGTAAAGTAATAATTGTGTTGGCCAGTAAACTGAACAGCCTACGGCGTGCTGTTAAGGTTTCACAAGATGGCTGCTATAATTGTGGGGGCACGGTGTTCAGTTAGAACAGCGGCTCTGGATAAATACAAGCCCGAACAGATGATTGGTTGAACGTACAGGGAGGAACCCAAGCGGCGCACAGGATTGGTTGCACGTACTTATAACAGCGTGTGCAGCATTTTTTTTTTATGGGTATCTTAAAGTTATATAGCGGTTACCCTTCTTCAACATAACCTTTTGAAATAGGACTTATTAACGTAGATGTAAATGAATGAGAGTTAAGGATGTTTAAAAAACGAAACTTTTAGGCGGGAAAACTTGGCTAAGTTAAATTCCAATTTAGCAATCTAAAGATTGAGGTATATCAGTTTGTTTCTACTTACCTACACTTAGAAAAACTATGTATGTTAGTGAAATGTACTACTGTTCATTGTTCAGTACATTTTAATTTTTTGATATTGTTTTGAAATGATTTGCCTGCATATTTGCATACTGCATGACCCAATGTGTTTATTGTACAATATTCGTTAAACATTCATGAAGACTATAAGTACATAAAATTCTTATTCGTAATAGTTTCATTATTCATGAATACTGTATTAGGGGAAAATATTCATATTCATTCCGTTAAGAAAAAAATGCATATTCGCACTTCCCTATAAAACAGAAAAATGCAAATTTTGGCTTTAACGAGCCATTATGCAAAAAGTTTGTGAAATAAAAAATTTTTATGAGAGGAAAATTTGGTAACATTTTGTGTCTAAAACAAGAATAAAAATAGCCGGTACAAATAAAAAATAAAAACATGATGATGAAAATTGCTGTAGACAGCACCCTTAAAGTAATAAGAGCTAGCCATTGGAAATTGTACTTTAATAATTATCAGAACCAGGTATATCATTCGATGATATCTCTGCAGTTGAACAGTAACGTCCTACCCTCCAATTTTACGGCCAGACATACTCGCTGACTGCATTAAAAGTAACGAAAAAAGCAGACTTAGACCACATTAGTGAGAAAGATAATTTTGATATTGCTTTTAAATATGTGACACATCCATAAGTTAACTACATATAATCCCACTATGACTACAGGATATTATGAGACATTCATAATTACGACCGTTTTGTATGCATCGTTAGTTTTGTATGCTGTTTGTTGTAAAAATGTTAGATAATTGTGAATAGTATATGTCATAAGCATTTATGTAGATACGAGCGATTCAGAAGCTTCAACATGTCTCACAAAATAAAATTATTAATTTTTTTTTGTTATAAGTACATACTTGCCAATTTTTATGATCATGTGTTTTAATTTACGTTTATTGCGGGCAATGTAATGTTTGTTGTGTTACGTTACAGTAGAGTCTAGAAACTTGATGGTATGCCGTGTCCTCCTCGTTGTTTGCAATCTATTGGCGTTTTCAAAGAGTAACCTGCTAGGGTAAACTAGAACTAAGGTCATATGATCAGGGTTCATGATGCAAGCAAACCTTACTACCCCTAGCAGATTACCCTTTGAAAACTACTCATTGTTAGAGACAGTGTTTTTCGCAATGCGTGAAATCCCAAAGTTTTTGCGAAATTTGTAATTTGTGTTTGAAATCGCAAATGTAATTAATCATGTGAGAAATTACAACAAAAAAAATGCACTATTTTTGACGTGTTCTGTGGTAAATTATGACTGATTGAGATATCAGTTATATGACTCGAGAAAATCGATTTTCCGACTGTGACGGCGAGTTTCGAGAGTGTAGAAAGAAACATGAAAATGGCGGTTGTTTATGTTGAAAGTGATGCAACGTGTTTATTTAACCTTGTTGTACATGATTCCTGTTTACTTTAGTTTGAAATTCGTAGTGATAAAATAAATATATACATAGTTTAATATGGCAACATTAACTACGAACAAAGAAATTTATGTTTGTATTGATGATGTGATGTATAATTTGCCACAATGGGTGTCTCGCAAAATGACACAGAGCAAATTTTCTTCACGCATCGCGTGAAATGAACAGAACGAAGAAATAATTCTGCATAAATTTTCCGTTGACAAAACGAGTGAAAACAAAAAATTAAAATAAAACTGTTCCGTCTTTAAAAGAACATTTAGAGGCAAAACACGAATGGACAAATTCAAAGTATGTAGGTTATGCTGTTCAAAGTATTTAATTCTTTATAGCGTTTCTGTAACTTCAAGTAATACTGAAACAGCCATAAAATATGACAAACATAAATTTATCTCTCAGTTTAAATAAATTGTTAGGCATAATAGTAAACATAGGTTCAACATAACCTGATATTAAGCACTGAATTTTCTACATTGTTTATAGGTTCTGTCTGATTTTACTTAAGAAAAATAATACTGATAATAGCTCATTCTTGCGACTAATGTTAGTTTATAAAATTGTATCTCCCATTCATATGTATCAGTGTGTTTCATATGCCTAATCTAACTGTCAAATGTAACAAATGGGTAGATTTTCAATCAGTCAGTTAACATACTTGTGTAAAGAAAGTTATTTTGGTAAATATCAAGAATCACTACATTACTTATTATTAGTGTTCACGATTAATAATTATGCCAGCATTCTACCAAATCGCAAGTGGGGAGGTCTATGAAGATCAGGGAAATTGTGGGGAAAGAATATGTAAAAATAACTATAATAAGTACCTGAAATACACAATTTACAATTAATTTTTCGTAAATACAACAAGAAAAAACTTGCATGAGTACCAGAACAGCCTACTTTATAAAAACTCAATAGAGGGGAGCAGGGCTATGAAGATCAGAGAAATTTTGGGGTAAAAATACGTAAGTTGATAATAATAAACAGCTGAACTGTACAACTTACAAGTAATTTCAGTGAAATATAACCAAAATAAATAGCCGCCAGTAATAAAATTGCAATTTTAAAACGTCTATAATGGTAAAGGGAAGTTAAAATCTGGGAAATCGCGAATGCTAAATATTCATAGTAACCATGTAAATACACAATAAAAGCTATTTTAACTTATTCTTGTACAAATTGAAAGCGTAGAAAACAAATACCATAGTAAAAGCATGCGCTTTACCTATTGCACTAATATACTACAAGTGATTCGGAATAAAGTGAACACTCAAAAAAGCCCTGATTAATTTCTATTTCCTGCCAGGTTATATCTTTCTGCCGAATGTAAACACTAATACTGCCACGTGCTTTTATTTACATAGGGTCGTGCAATGTTTACAACTACATTAAACTGCTCTGATAAATTTTAGCTAAAATATCTACTCATTAAATGCACGGGGGCTGAATATAAGATATAAATAAAGTAATCTTAGTTATAAATACCTGCGAGTTAACGTCTTACAATACTGGTTTCTCTCCATCGACTAATTTATACAACATGCACTATTGCAGTTACGAATATCGTAAATGAGGGCATATATTATTTGAGTATGTTCCGTTCAGTTCTACTGCCATGAACGACGACGCACTTCAAAACGTGTGAAATAATAAGTATGTTGTTTCTAGGCTGGCAAAGTAAAACATAATATACAGATTACTGATGGTTTCAAATCATTCGGCAGTGATACTCGAAGTGATTTCCAATACCTTTGAATGTGCATATACGCATAACGGACAAACACACGCAAATGATGCTACTTTGCCGAGTGAGCGGTGAAAAAAACGGCCAGAACCTAACTCTGATGCCACCTGTCGGTGGAGTTTTGAACTGTCTGAAGCGCGGAGCAAGCTGTAACGACAAAGATGACTCGAGGTCGGCGATAGCTTCACGTTATTATCACGCCAATTGAGTCTAATTATACTGTAAGTATGACTGTCAGTACGATTATAAGTAAATATTTCGGAGTATATTAAATACAAAGAGGTCGATTTCATCTGATGTTCTTTCACTAATGTTGTATTCAAATAAGAAAATACACGGAACTACATGTGATGAATCACTACCAACCATACAAGCAGTAAAGTAACATGGTCTGTGAGAAGAAATATTGATTTATAGTTAAGTTAACCACACTTTTGGTTGTGATTGTATTTGTTTTGCTTTTACTACTTAACAAACTTTTGTGTTCGTAAAGAATATGTTTTTACTAGAAACCACGGACTATTTTACATGCTTAATTATTAATGCGTAAGTATTAATTTCAAAAATTTTTTGTTGTGAAAATAATACTACTCCCAAATTTTTGGAAAAAAATATTATATGTTTGGGTAAATACAGTATTTAATGTAGTTAATTCTGCAATTCATTTAAACAATTGCTCTAATATGACCAGTTTGCCCTTGCCATGATTCTGTGTACATATGCCTATACTGCAGGTTGTGCTACTGTACATTTATGTATGAAATTAAATACATACATAGTGATTATGAAATAAGATGTGTGAATATGGAACCTACTATACACCATTAGGGCTAGGGGGTACTAAGCGTAGTTAAATTGGTTTTAATACCTTTTGATTAAAGTTAAAGTTTTTTAAATCACAGATAACATTGAAAAAAAATTATTTAGTGGTGTGTGGGCAGTGAATTTCTCTAAAGATGTTTTGTTACTTTTTTTTAACAACAAAGAACTTATTTTTGTGGTGTGTTGGTGGTAATTTTTAGAGAATGGTCGCTTTACTGCTCGCAAAGTAGCAAAATTTTGCAGCACGTGGACTTAAATTTATAATATAATGTCCGGGTTGATAACTGTTTCACTACTGTACTCATATATTAGGTTGCATTATTAATTTCTTCCACTAAGTTACACAAGACTGAATTTAATGTCATGTAGACTTAATGATTTAGTTAGTGAAACATTAAAGTATCAGAAAATGTCAGTATAAATATTTGAACTTTGTGTGTGGTTTTCACTTACCTTGTTTGGTGGTAATGTTTCAGAGAGACAAATCCTACGTGGGATGTGGAAATCCGTGACGATGTGATAGAGGAATGTAATAAGCATGGTGGAGTTCTGCATGTTTATGTGGATAAAGCTTCACCACAGGGCCACGTCTATGTTAAGTGCCCTTCAATTGCTACTGCTGTGGCAGCAGTCAATTCCTTACATGGAAGGTGGTTTGCAGGTAGGTTGTCAATAACTTCTTTTTTTGAAGTTGTATTATGGTGGAATCTGTATGAAAACCTGGTAAAGTATAGTGTCATTATTTCAATCTATACTTTTACATAGTGTGATGCACGTGGCTTGTTTCGTCCACCGCTGCGCTAGGAGCTCTGAATTTGCAAGAGCGTATTTCTAGAAGGTCTTCAGGGTTGAGCATAAATAACCACAGGGCATATTCTGATGAATACAATTTACACGGCACTCCGGGCCGTTAAAATACTAAACATTAATTAAGGCCTGCTCGTCGCCGAGAATATGTGGCGATCATCTCTTTGATCCAGAGAGGTTACACTATTTAAAAAGCCTCTTACATTAGGGTGCTGCAGCCATTGACGATACTTGACTAACAACAAGTACTGGGTTACTTGTAATTATACGGCGACTTCTCTGATCCCGGGGAAAGTTTACTACATTCTATAACTTTCAGTAAACTGTTATGAGACTGGGAAGTGCATGATAACACTTTATAACTGGCAATGCGCATGGAGACAAAGTATTAGGCATCATGGCTGGGTAAGTCTCAACGCAAACATGAATGCGCAGGCTAGGCTTATTCACCAAGTCATCCCGGCTAGAATGAGGGTTTGAGATAAAGGTGGGATCGGGTTTAGGCTCCATTTTCAGGAAGCAACCCGATATAAGGAAGGTGGGTGGGCTTAGGCTCCCTTTTCAGGAAGCAACCCAAGGTAGGTAGGTAAGTAGGTGGACGGGCTTAGACTCCCTTCTAATGAAGCTACCCAAGGTTTAGGTATGAGGGTGGGCCTTAGCAGGGTGGACACCCAACCGGGAAATAGTCAGGAATTTTTTGAAAAACCAGGAATGCCTGGAGTAAGCCTGGAATTTTTTTCTGAACCGGGAATTCATAAAAGTGTATTCGTATTCAGCAGTAGTTTTTAAATGGCATTTCACGAATTCAGGATCAACTAAAATGTTATCATAAAAATTAAAACAATTATTTTGTTTTGTTTGTGCTCGGTGTGTGGACATTAAACAAGTCGTGACACGTCTAGCCTTCGTTTGTTTACTGCATTGTTCCTGGCAAAAATGGCTGCCTGCTGCTGTGTCCTACCATCCCGTCCGTGTGCGGTCATTAAACGATCATGTTTAGTTCCGTATCTTTGTGCAAGCTAACTTCTGATTTACAAACTATTAATAATATGAAGGCATTAAAATTTGTTGCTGTATTCGAAAGTAACAGCATTTCTGGCTGAAAATGTTTTTTCTTAGGTGGCGGTAATAGTTGCATGGTGTGTTGGTATTACTTGTTGTGTTACTTCCGTTTGGTTGCCCGTGATGGTCTCACATTGTGAATGTATTTGCTTCAAGTTTTCAACGAAAGTGCAAATATTATAATTTTTACATTTTAATTAGTTGTGTGTTACCTTGCAAGAATGGGTAAGCTGCTTAATCTACTTAATTGTGTTATTATGAACTATGCTAATTAATGATTTTCATTCGTTCAGGACATTGTGTTGTCTTGAAATCTGATGTAATTTACACTGACTACCAAAATGGCAAAGTGTTAGATTACCACGTTTAATGACAGATACTCGGAAGAATTTCACTGGGTAGAAAAAGATTCGAAGTGTAGGACAAACGCACTATGCAATTTGTGCTGTGTCAAAATTAATATTGTGAGTATGGGAAGAACTGCATTAACGAGCCATGTGATAGGTGCAAAACACATGCGTTTTGTGACGAATAAGAAGAATAGTTTGCTACTGGATTATTTTGTAAAGAAAAGAGAAACAGAACATGCCCAGTCTACAACAACAGGTAGTCCTACCTTATCTTTACAATGTTCAAGGTCAGATGTGTCGCAGTGTTCAAGTCCAGGAATTACTGGTTTGTCTAAATTTCTTCTTAATGAGAAGACTAAGAAAGCAGAAATTTTATGGTACATAACTAGTGTAATGAATCATCTATCACAGGGATCTGCAACGTGTCGATCGTGATCGACAGGTAGATCACGACAATATATTTAGTAGAGCGTGAGCGTTTTTGAAAATCTATGAATTTTTCGACCCATTACGAAACATTGCAAGGCTCAAAAGAAATATCATATTAGAATAGGCCAAACCTCAGTTAGTTAACAGTTGAAAAACACATTGTTCACGAAAGATACAAATCATCCATAAAACGTAATGAGTATAAAGTAGTTGCTGTCCGTATAGCAAAACTTTTGAGTTATTTTACGTAACAGTCTTTGTTACGTTCCTCCAAACAATAAACAAACACGGAACTCAGTTCAGGACCGCAGCCATCTTGATCCTCAGCAGTGTTAACCAATGTCACAGACGTGCTGCTGCATTAAATCGTTTGCTATGCACGCTAACATTAAGAAATTATGCTAGTAAAAATATATTTAGTGCGAAGTTTACAAATTGTATCTAGGAAGTAGTAAAATTACTTGCATAACAAGATTTTTTTTACATGCAACGTGCTTAGAAAAATTTTGCGAGTGAAAATGTAGGCCTATAGGCCAACCTGCAATGATTAAAACGAAGAACGGAATAACAACATGTATTATTCACGAGATGTTTTTGTTTGTAAAATTGTATTGGATCAATACAATGGCCAAAATGTGTGTAATTACACAAAATGTGTGTAATTCTGGCAGGTGTGTGTAATTTTTGTGTGGTGATGCCTTTGTGTAATTTTTGTGTATTTTAGAAGTCTCCCCCAGTAGAAGAATATTTGTGCTAGTCTCTTTATCTCTCGCAACACTGTCAGGTTGATATAACCTCAAACTTAAGCTTTCAGCTGTCCACACCGGCGCATATATATTGTTTTCTGACGTTTATATGACATTTCTTGGCCTTGCAGCGTTTGTTATTATGTTTTAAGTCCTTTTTCGTAATTATATAAAGACATTGTGATAAAATAATCACTTGTGATGAGTGCTCTAAAGAAATAGAAGACTTACAATTTTCATGCGGAATGGGAGCATGACTTTTTCGTCACTGAAACAAATGGAAAATGAATTTGTTTATTGTGCAAAGCAAATATTGCCTTTGTAAAAAAGAGCAATGTTCAAAGACATTTTGAGACAGTACATGCAAACATAAATAGTTTCTCCCAAACTCAGAACTGAGGCGAGAGAAAATTAAAAAAATGAAAAATATGTTGTCTTTACAACAACACATGTTTGCAAAAGTGACAGATAAGAGCACAGCAGCTACAAGTGTTTCTTATCGCATTTCTAACGTGTTAGTAAAACATAAGAAGCCATTTGAAGATGGGGAATTTGTTAAAGAAGCGTTTCTTGAAGCAGGGGATGATCTGTTTGAAAATTTCAAAAACAAAACTGAAATAATGGCTGCTATTCAGTCCCTGGAACTTTCAGCAAGAACTGTCACAAGAAGAGTTGAAAATATGTCAAATT
>PNEQ01090322.1:10143-31066 GCA_003012365.1 Medauroidea extradentata
TGCTGTTATTTCTCTCTCCAATTGGATGAGTCGAATGATGCAACTGGTGTTGCTCAGTTGCCAATTTTTGCAAGACTTGTGTTCAGTGACTTCTCAGTCAAAGAAGAATTGTTGAAACTGATTCATTTGAAAGGCCATACTAGAGGTGAAGATATTTTTTTTGCAGTGAAACAGTTTCTTATTTCTGACAAAATTCCAACTCACAAGCTTGTGAGCATTACCACTGATGGAGCACCTGCTCTTGTTGGTTCAAATAATGGCTTCTTAGCTCAGTGCCGTAGAGATGAAAAATTCCCGAAATTTTTGTCATATCACTGCATCATACATCAGCAATCTCTGTGCGGAAAGTTTTTGAACATGAATGAAACCATGAGAGTGGTAGTGCAGGTAATCAACAAAATACGAGCCCATCCTCTCCAAAGATGACTCTTCAAGGATTTGCTGGATGAATTACAGTTGCAGTATGGAGAGCTACTTCTGCATTGTGAAGTGCGTTGGCTGAGTAAGGGCAAAGTTCTTCAGCGGTTCATTCAATTGTTACCTGCAATTACAGCATTTTTGAAGGACCAGGATAACACCTTGGTAAATCTTCTTGAAGATTCAAAGTGGCTTCATAATTTAGCTTTCCTAGTTGATCTTACAGAAAAACTAAATGATTTGAACATTAAACTTCAAGGGAAAGATAAGGAAATGGTTGACATGATATCTGTAGTAGACACTTTAATTGAAAAACTTAGTTTTTGGGAGAAAAATCTAAGAGGAGGAGATCTAAGGCACTTTCCTACACTGAAAGCACAAGTAGAAAAACTAGAAATCCCGTATGAAAAAGAAGAACATTTAAAACTAATGTCTTTTTTGAAAAACTATTTTGATTGTAGATTTTCAGATTTCAAGAAAATTTCTGTGATATGTCAGTTTGTGTCTTTTCCATGGGCCAACCTGAATATTGAGGATTTGACCTCGACCATGGAGACGCCGTTTAACACAAATAGAACAGCTGCAGAACATGAAATCATTTCGTTGAGAAATGACTTGAGTGTGAAAAGTGTTGCAGAACCAAATACATGTTGGCAAGTCATTCCTCAAGAGAAATATCCAGCGCTGACTGATGTTGCACTTTGAATTAGAGCCTTGTTTGCTTCAACGTACGTATGCGAGTCTTCATTTTCAAACATGAACTAAATAAAAAATAAATACCGAACAAGGCTAACTGATGAACATTTGGAATCATGCATTCGACTCTGTGTAACCAGCTACTCTCCAAACATCAAGGCCATTATCAAAGAAAGTTCCTGCCAAATTTCGCACTAAGAGGAGAGACTTATCAGTGTTACTGAAATTTTCAGTGTTTCATCTCAAACCAACAGACCGATTTTCAATCCGTTATTTTTTAATTACATATTTATGTAACTATAAAACAATAAGTAGGCTATTTACAATCGTTAGAAATAAAACAAGAACAGAACGTATCTTGTATGCACGTGAGATATACATTACAGGGGAACAGTAGATCATTTCAATTAGCGAGAACTTACTAGTAGATCAACAGAGTTTCCAGGTTGCCTACCCTTGATCTATCATTTCGGAGTGCTGCATCTCTGTCAGCCTCAATACCTTTCATGTTTCCTGAAAGCACTATTCCAAGTAAAATGCAGGTGCAATGAACTAAGTTAGCCTATACAGTTGTTCATGGTATAGCCCCATATTTCAAAGATAAACTTATTAAAACTCTTGAAGCTTTGATTACATTGTTATTTCAATTGATGAGTGCTTAAACAAAACATTGCTGAGACAGCAAATGGATATTCATGTAAAATTTTAGAATGAAACTACATCAGAGGTCAATAGTAGGTACTTGACAGCTTCATTTCTGAACCATACATGTACCAGTGATCTGTTGAATTCTCTTCAGGAATTGGTAGGACCACAGCTTCTTCGAAAAACCATACAAATTTCTATGGATGTCCCTAATGTCAATTTAAAAGTAGTGAGAGATCTTGTAGCTGCTTTGCATGATGGTAATCCAGATGCGCCATATTTTTTTTAATTTGGGTACGTGTGGCCTTCATACAGTGCACAATGCTTTAAAGACTGGTGTGAATTCAACTGGCTGGAAGTTGGTACAGTTTTTACGTGCACTGTACAGTTTGTTTAAGAATTCACCTTCCAGAAGAGGTAATTTCATTCAGTACTCTAGATAAACAAGATTCCCCCTGAAATTTTGTGTAGTTAGGTGGGTTGAGAATGTTAAAGTTGCTTCCGTTGCTACCAGATTTGGTTATGTATGTTGGTAAGACAACCAAAGAGAAAAAAGTTCCTAGTTGTGAAAGTTTCAAAAGTGTGTCAGTGCTTACATGACAAACTACTTGGACCTAAGTTGGCTTTCTTTAGTGCTATGGCCGCAGAAGTCTAACCCTTCTTAAGAGAGTTCCAAAGTGAAGCTTCTGTAGTTCCTTTTCTTAATAGTTCTGTCCATTCAATGTTGAAACCAATCATGGAAAGATTTATTAAAGAGGATCTGCTCAAGAAGAATGGACTTTCAAATATTGATGCGGGGTTTGCCACAAGAGATGCCCTAAAAAATTTGAAATCATCTGTGAAGGACATAGACTTGCTTCTCTTCAAACAAGACTGTGTCAAATTTTACAAATCATTTGCTCGAAAGATTCTATCTAAGTCAGCTGTGTCATACAAACTAGCAAAGTCAGTAACTTGCCTGGATCCAGTGGTTATTGGCAGCAGTAGTGTGCTGGCACAACAGAGAATGGTCAACCTGCTTGAAACACTTGTTGAAAAAAAAATGGATCAGTGGAATGTTTGCAGAAAAAGTGAAAAGGGACTTCCAAACAATTTGTAACTTGACAAAAATTCAAGGCATACAGAAGAGATGTAATACGTTTGGATAATTTCTGGATGAAAGCAGTTGAATCTAGTAAGCTTTTTGAGTTTTTTTTTTTTTTTTTTTTTTGGTCTTGTGAAAATGGTGCTTATTTTATCTCATGTTAATGCATCAGTAGAAAGGGGCTTTTCAAT
Organism: Medauroidea extradentata; assembly: GCA_003012365.1. Classification (NCBI taxonomy): domain Eukaryota; kingdom Metazoa; phylum Arthropoda; class Insecta; order Phasmatodea; family Phasmatidae; genus Medauroidea; species Medauroidea extradentata. Next base: position 13,177 of record PNEQ01090322.1, read on the forward strand.
CAATGCTGAGTGTATGGTGGAAAATCAGCTTGAAGAGAGTTTAGTAGATTTACGACAAATGACTCAGTCTCTGTTATGGGCGGTGTCAAGAATCTTCTGATTGATTAAAGTCTCATCCATTCTTGTGGCAATGCACACTCAAGATGCATAGAGCATTCAGAACTGAAAAAGAAAAGAAAACATGAAGAACTGGCTGCTGTGCAAGTTAAGAAGCAAAAAGTTTTGGAGATCAAGGAACTTGAGGCAAAAAAGGCCAAACTACCTGCAGGTGCAGCAAATATGGTTGCATTAATTGACGAGGAAATTGCCACGAAAAAGAAAACAGTAAAAGGTGTGTTTGTAATGAGTGTGTTAGTACTTTGTTTTAATCTTCAGATGCCCACCAAACCACCTCAAACTGGTCCATCCTAAACTTCACCCTACCATAGCCAATATCACCACCATAAACCCCAGAGGACCACATCTCTGCAATAAACCACGCTGTGGTTCCTGCACCATCCATCAAACCTCCATTTCTTTCACAAGTATACTTACCAGTCACACATATATCATACTGGGCAGCTACAACTTTGCAACAGAAAACCTCATATACTAGGTACAGTGCTAACATTGCAATACAGAATACAAAGGCCTCACCACCAACAAAGAATTAATGGTCATAGAGGAGAGACAAAGCAAGCAATAGCTGGTAGAGTGGGCCTACTTGACAAACCACTTGCCACACATGCTGCATCACACAAATAAAACTTTGACTCCTGTTACAACACCAAAGTAGTAAGAGCCCTAGCACCCTTAGACAATTGCTCAGGACTAAGGCCCTGGGAACTAGCGCTCATGAATACAAAACGGAATCTTGACAACCCCCCATGTCTCAACATCAGATAGTCACAATCATAACACCATAATGAATACCCTACACCCCCACATCTCTTCAATTAGAATTTTCCCAACACACATCTGGCAACCCATCAATAATGTGTTAGTCCGTATATATGTATGTAACTATATCAATAAGTACAACCACCCTGCGAGTACCTCAACCTTCTGTCTATTTATTTTCAGTAAAACTCGCTTAAGACGTTCCCAGGAGATATGTTGTCCCAGCTAAGTTGTTTGGTCCCATCACTTTTGTCATAAGAGTCATGTTTAATTTTCCCACATATTACGTTTTGCCACGTGCCTGAATTCCCGCGTAATACAGTCAACTTTTGTAAAAAAAAAACGTAATTTTTTTAAAAGCATTGTGCGCGATTTTCTTTAGTAAACAAACTTAAAGGAAACTGCAACTGCGAGATAAATACTGCATTTGTTTACAGTTTTTGTACTGTCATCATAGATAACTGACGTGAGATGTAGCGTTCCACAGGCAGCGAGCAGGTACACTCAGGATGGCCAACGCATGCGCGTAAGAAGAATAAATACAATCCGCCATTGGTGATCAAGTGCAAACCCGTAGCAGATTGACCGTGATCGCGTGTAATGCTTGCGCTCACGGCACAATAAATTCAAGATGGCGGCAAGAGAATTGCCGCCGCTAGCACTATCGATTGTATGGAATGCTATCGATCGCTGCACCTGCGTTGGCAACATTGATCTCTTTACGTGCGTTCGTTTGTCTTTGTTTACGCAAACGATAACCAACCTAAACTTGTGCGAACGTGTTTGAAAATGTTACATTAATGAAAGATGTGTTTTAAAGTCATTTCCATTTTAATGCAGCGTGTTTAGATGGTTGTATAACTGCAATATAATTTTAAAAAATTGGCATTATCGATAAAACAATTGATGATTATGGAGAAGTGTGACGAGTTCGTGGAAACATTTGTGGACCTGAGTAAAGAACTTTCCATCCCCTTTCAAATGCGTACTGTAACTGTCTAAATTCGCGATAGTAATGCAGAAAATTTGTAAAATGCTGAACAGTTTTAACCAAACGGTAAAAAAAATTATCTCTTAACATTTCAAGGTGTTCTCTTGAAATGACATGTGCACGTACCTTGAATCTTCCCATAACAGTACATTCAATTCCAATATTGGTAACTTAAACTATACCAAGTTTTATGTTACAAAATATGATAAATGCATTGTTTGCATGGATACTATCACTTCGATTTTACCTGAAGAGAGTTTTTTAAACATGAAAACAAAAGCACTAAATAAGGTAAGCTGAAAGAGTTTTACGAGATTTCCCTTAATTTACCCTTCCCACTATTTACACTTGTTCGCTCTGTCCCCCTGAAAAATGTAAATGAGGGATTTTACTGTACATTAAATTGTCCTTGTGACTCCGAAATAAAATTTAATATAGACTGCACCTACAACAATAACGACTTAAGTTTTAAAATCAGTTTTCCCATTTAAGTTGTTTTCCCAGCTAAGAAGTTTGTGGTGTAAAGTCCCTTCAAAAATGTCTTAACAGGGTTTTACTGTAATTGTATTCAATATAAGAAACTACATACTATTCCCTCTGCCTTGTTGAAGCATAAAGCATTATAGAAAAGTTGTAGGCCCTAATTAAATGCAGAAGTTCTATTAATCCAGTATGATAGGTACTGATCCATTTTAAAGCACGCATTTGCCGAGTTACCACTATTTTGAAAATACATATCTTTTGGTGTCATATTTTTTAAATCCAACGTTTATTCTGCTTCTTGTGTACAACAAATACGTACATATTTCAGAATTTGTGATGAATTTAACCTAATGCAACAATGTTGTCAAAAGTAAATGTTAAAGATATGCACACATGTTTGTTAATGAAACATGTTAATTTATATTTTATTTACTTTACTACGATATTTATAGTTGCATGTGCTATGGAAATTTATGTTTTATCTTAAATTCCATAACAATTTTTTCGTTAAAGTAATATCCTGCATGGTAGAAGTATGCAGCAATAAGTATGGCGGTTATTGTTTGCCTCAATAAAAATTTAAAACAGTGATGCACATGACCTTAATTTATGACCTAAGTGAAACTTGAATGAAGTAACTAGAATTATGTAATTTAGCGTTAAGGGTTTTTCATTGCTAGCCTATGTGTTTGGCTACGAACCAACCTGTAACTCATAGGGGCTACTCTACAGCAGCATGCTCACATCTGTGATTTTTTGAATTAAGTGAAGGACCCAGTGTGTCGCTGGTTTTGACATGTGAAAGGTCCTTCAAATGTAGGTTGCCCAGTAACTTCAGGTACCAGGCAAGATGCATGTAGTGAGTGTTTCACAGAATGTGCGACTTGTTTGTGGTAATAAAATGCAGTAAACCAAGATTCAAGAGCAACTTTAAAACACACTTAAATAGAGAGACTGTCCATATGTTTATTTGTAATTCACTTATTTGTGCCATTTATTGTTTGACTTATGTGTGGCTTTAGTTCACTGGCAGGCTTATTTTAAGGGTGATTCATTATTTATTGTGAAGTAAATTGGTTAGACCATTTGCAGTTTGACAGTGTGTCATTAGAACTCCCACAAACTATATAGTGGAATATGCTGGCTAGGGAATGTATGTCTCTTAAATAAATGTAGCAAACTATCTTATGCAGAGACATATCAGTAGAATGTTGTTCAAGAGTAATGCAAATGGGACTATGGATTGTGGACTCTTGTAGCATCAGTCTGGAAGCGTGTAGCCTCACTAAAATGAAATAATTTTATGCTTGATATTTTTTTGATTACAGATATTTTTTATCGTAACTATAATACGTTGTTGGTACTCATTTTACTCAACTTTTCATTTGCTGTAATTTTTCTTAGTAACTTTTTGACATAATTTTTCATCAGGCCTAGTAATTCATGAACTTAGGTTACATGCAAGGACAGGATACTTGAAGGCAACATCATAGTGCCAGGCCAGCATTTGTTGAAGGGAGCAATATGGTTTTTCCTTTTGGAATGTGGTTGGGCTTTGTTGCTCCCTACCCCTTGGTACGTCACATCCGCGCGCCATAGCACATTTTGGCATTTATTTACAGCCCAAATAATTAATTTTTAGGTGTTTAAAAATGTAAGAGTTCATTGTTATACTATATATATGTTGTAGTTTTTAATTTGAGACAGTACAGTACACTTAGTTATAATATTCCTTGTAATTAAAAGGTGCCCGGAAGTCTGTAGTACTGTTGGTCACCCTGGCCCTAGAAGCGTCCTAGTGTCTACCATTTTATTTTCGAGGGTGTCTTTTCTTGATTGTTTGCCGAAGGGGTAGGACATGCGTGGCACGTGCGCAGGAAAAGCATGGGCTAGGCGACGTCACGCATGCCGACGAGCGAAGCTGTCTACAGTAATTCGTCTTAAAGTGTGAGACCTTAATGCCACGTGTATTTTACCAGTCACATTTTCGATATTTTATTGTGGTTGAATTTAGCAGTCCAGACTTGCAACCACCAGGAGGACGGGATTTGTTGTGATGACCAACAGCGATAACGAGTATCGAGGTCTCTGTTGGTATGGTGTAAGATGAATAGACTTTGTTGTAGTAGGCATACTTTGATATTGTGCATGCACCTTCAAGTTACCTCAGAAGCGTGCCAGTGTTAAACGTTTTGGTATTATCTCAGCCACGTGGTAAATCTGTTGCACAGCCTATTATTTGTAATGTGCCGAAAAAGGTTTAAGTAAAATTCACAGATACAATGTGTGGTATTCTTTGTGAAAATATTTCCTCCACCTTCCAACTCCACTTTTTGACCCACAAACTCTGAACCCCCGAGTCTCATGTCTCCGACGAGCTATGGCTAACACTGGGGCGGAGGTGTTGACTGCCATTTATTCTAAGATTAATAGTAGTGTACTGTAACATTACAGTACAGTACACCTAATAATGGATTTTCATAAATGAGTCAAAATATCACATACTGTATTTAGCAGTGTATTGCAATTAGAGATTTTCATGTGCCACTTTGTTAAGAAAAAATGTGCATACGTAAGAAATTCTCTGTGTTGTGTAAAGTCTTGGATATTTAATGCTCTCAGCAGTCCCCTCAAAATTATGTACCAGTTTCAAATGTTAGTGTTTGTCATGTGGGAACAACAAATTAGGGTTTGTATGTCAGTAATTTTCAAATTTAAGTAAATTCCGAATCAAGTAGCAAATTAGTCATCAATTTTGAAGCTTTTCCGAATTGAATCACTTATTAATTTACCACATGTTCACAACTTTAACTCTGTTATATGACAATTAGTGAATGAAGAATTTCAATAACTGTAAGGTGGTAGACACACATGAGTTCAAACCAATACTTAATTATTGAAATGAATGGCAAATGTATTTATTTAAAGTTCAATAATTTGAATAACATATATTCATTCTCCTATTTTTGCAATGATATAACAGCACTTTCCATGCTTTGCTTACTTAACCCTCCCATGTTTGTCACATTAATTCAGTCTTGCAAGGACTGAGCTATTTTTTATATTATTGTATCACAACTGATTTGTTTTTAAAAAATTTATGAGCCAATCTGAGTGATTGTAACCTTTGCAAGACATAGACTTGAAAAAATTGTAATTTAGTCAACTTAATCATTAAATTTTTATTGCATTTGTCGGCTAGCTACAAAATTTAAAACTAACAAAGATGTTGCACGATGCAAGGAAATCAAAACGAAACTATGGTGACCATAATAAAAGCCGACTTTGGAAATAAAATAGAAATTATGTTGCACTGCATGCTTGAACATTATGCTACATTTTAATATAAAGTACTTTTATTAAGAGTCTCATTACTAATATACATAGTGCAGGCTTTCATAAGAAAGCAAAAACTCTGCTCTTTGGTTCAAACCGATTGTAACATAATAAATAGGTAAACAATCAGTTCGTTGAACAGGGCCATAAAGGACCATGGCGCTGAAGAGGTAGCCAAACATATTGCTCAAAGTGCAACACACATATGTTGCAGTATATGTATGGTGCACAAAGGTTGTTATTTTTATGCTGATAGAAACTAAACAAATTTAGGAAACATAACTAATGGAATGTAATGTAACTTAAGAGGTGAGGTTTTACTGTCAATACTGAAGTTAGTAGTTTGTTACAGAGAGCATTCTGCTATAATAAAATTTAAATGCTTATGTACAGTGATAGTAAGAATTCTTAACCATTCACATGACGTTTGGCAGGAATGTACTGCCATTTCACTGTGGAGGAGTTTTTGTTATACAGTACAAACTCTATGGATAGTTTTTCAAGGGACCAGAAGAAAAAAATGATGCATGCAGACTAACTATGCTTGTGGACTAGCCTCTGTTTTTTACTTAACCTCGAAATTTGAAGTTGTATTGAGTTGTGCTGAGCTGACTGACAAGACAAACCATAAGAAAACTCTCTACAAGTTATTATTACGTTAACGTAAATTATGGAAAATAAAAAAACCCGTGAACAGGAAATTAGTAACATTACTATCATTATTTTTAAAAACATTTTAAATTTAAATATTACGTATTTAATAGTGCAATAGTGAAATTAACGTTACAGTTACATAACTATCTAAACATGCTGCACTAAAATGGAATTGATTTTAAAACCAGTCTATTTGTAATAAAACATTTTCAAACAAATTTAGCAAATTTTAGGTTAAAGTTACCGTTAATTTCTCTAAAAACAAGGACAAACGAACACACTTAAAGAGATCAAGTGTTTCCAACGTAAAAACAGCAATCAATAGAGTCCAAGACAATCAATAGTGCTATCGGCGGCAATTCTCATCTTGCCGCCATCTTGAATTTATTGTGCCATGAGCACAAGCATTACATGCAGTCACTGTCATTCTCCAGTGACTTTGCACATGATCACCAATTTTGCTGCGATGTTTCTTCTGTGTTCTGTTTCCAAACAAGTTTAGATGTCCTTTCTTCCTTCGTTATCTGTGACTCTGACACCCCGTGTTTATATTGTTTTCAGATGGCGAAAACCGTAAACAGCCGAAAAATAAATTTTTGATGATGTAATGTGCGGGGAAATTTAACAGTGTATTAATTTGCAAACAAATGGGATCTGAAGAAAAAAGTGTAAATCGCGGAAAAACGTAAATATAGGTTGGGCATGTTTACTTAGTGTTGTGGGCAGCCATGATTGTTGTTTACCGTTCGCTAGAACGGTTCATTTTAAAATTTACACTGAATGTTTAAATTAATTAAAAAACTATTGATGCGCCTAATTTTTGGGCTGTCGGACAAGATATTTTGAGCTATGGATGCGCGAAAAACTATACTTACGAAAACTATTGATGTGGACTACTTAAACATTGTTTTGATAGGAAAATTTTCGGGACCAGCAAAATTAAACGATAGATACGGGAAAACGATGCAACGAGTTTCTACTGTTTGAGTATTTCATTATAGAGGTTTACTATGCTAATTCTAAAATTCTTGGTTCTAAAGGTTATTGTAGCAGAATGGCTCCTTCAGTTTCAATTTTTTTCCAAAGTGTTTTAAATCGAGTTTTCTGATCAAATACAAAATGATTCGCAAATAATTTGTTGATTTTTAATATTCACAGACCCCTACAACAATGCGTTACGAGCCAGAGTACCAGGCCCAATGGAAAACATGTAACCTCTAGTCACGTAGCTTAATTGGCACTCTGGGTTTTTGACAAAGTCTTTTTCCTATGGGACTTTAAGGGCTCGATCTACCACAATTTTCATAACCACGTTTTTATTTTTCGTTTGTACCTGTTTTTTTTTTTTGCACAAAATGTGTCTAAATTTAGCTCTTATGAATTTTTAATTTTTGTATTTGTACCAGTTATTTTTTTTTCTTGCTTTGGACACAAAATGTGACCAAATATTCCTCTTACAAAAATTTTTTATCTTGTATAGTTTTTGGGCAATGACTCATTAAAGCCAGTATTTGCAAGTTATCGTCGTAAGGACAACGCTAAAACCAACTCACTTACCAAACTGGAAAAATTCACAGTGAATAACGATGTTGTAGGCTAAAAATTCAGCTATGTTGAACCACAAAATAAAATATTTTTGCGCTTTTAAAAAAATGATTTAGTTTTTAAAATTTTTATTTTAAATTTCATAATTTTTATTTAAATACAAAAAAAATTTAATTCATTGTTTTCATGTATGTGACATTGTAGCCTGTGACATCTTTATCCACTGTAAATTTGTTCTGTTTTGTATGTCAGTCAGTTGGTTTTAGTATGGTCCTTAAATTGGAAACATTCAAATTTTTACATTAACAAGCCATTACTCGAAAACTATGACAGATAAAAACCTTTCCTAAGAGTCACATTTTGTGTCTAAAATTAAAAAAAAAAAAAAAAAAAAAAAACTGTTATCAATTAAAAATAAAAACATGGTGATAAAAATTGCGGTAGACTCCGCCCTTAAGCGGTGATTCCAAAATACATGGGGCAGTGGTGGTCGAGGGGTCAGACCCCTCGCCTCCACGAAGGCAATCTGGGTTAGATTCCCGACAGGGTCGATTCCTGACGGGGTTGGTCGCCGGATTTTCGCATGTGGGAATCGTGCTGGATGATGCCGTTGGCTGGCAGGTTTTCTCGGGGATCTCCCGTTTCCCCCGCCCATTCATTCCGACACTACTTTCGACTCACTTCCTGTCACCCCTTGCCAGCGCTGAAGACCTCGATGGTGAGCGCTGACCAAAATATCTCACTCAATCCAAAATACATAATTTTCTGAGTTAACAGCCATTTAAAAAGCAAGTTTTAGCTAATTTCAGGGGAACCGAAACAATTTTTCTGACAAGTGTACTGAATTTGAAAAAGTGAGAAATTTAGTTTCAAGTGTGTTTTCTGTTTGTAGATAATCACGAAGTTGTCTCATGTAAAAAAAATTTTCTGTGACACACCGTGACTCTGCAGGTTTGATTAGTTTGATAACTATTTATGCCCTAATGTTTCAACTATCTAAAAATAAATTTTTTTTCTACTGGATGAAATCATATCCAGTAAAAATTTGGTTACAAGTTATAATGTGAAGGATCATATTTTCATGAAATTGCTTGTGTATTGTTTTATTTCACTTTATTATATTTATTACAGTTCTAGGCTTTTGTGGTAATGTTAACTTTGTTTCAATTGCAGGTCGTGTAATAACTGCAGCGTATGTCCCACTTATCAACTATCACAGTCTCTTTCCAGATGCAATGACAGCTATGCATCTTCTTATGCCATCAGCATCGAGAAGAGGACTTTGAAGTGGCCATGATAGTGGTTGTGAGACTGTGTGTGACTTATGATATTAAGGCTGATTACTTGTTGTAACAGGCTTAATGATTATCTTGTGACACTTTGTTTCTGTTGACATCTTGCATCAAGATTTGACAGTACCATTTATAGTGATTAGTCAATAAAATGTAAATTATATTCCTAAGTGTGTATGTTTTTATTAGTTAAAAAGTACTGCAAATTTTATGTTCTATTTGTTTTTGTACAGTTATATGTAATAAAAAGTTCAAGGGGTTGGTGTTTTTTATTGTAAATTTTTTCATGGAATGTAGAGCATAGTGTACTGTAAAATAACAGTTTTGCTGTTTTTTAATAGAATACGAACATAATTGGTCTAGAAAAAATGTGAACTAAATTTTTGTAAGAAACAATGAAGTCCATATTACAGCATAGCATTACTAATACTCAATGCTATATACAGTATACCCAAAAATAAGTCTTAAATTTTATTTCGATTTTCACTTTTGAAATCTGGGATTGACTTATTTTTAAGACTTCAAATTTTTTAGGTTGGTTCTCATTTTGGAGCAAGCCTGCTGTTTTGACAGATTTTTAACTCTTGAGAAATTTTCTGAAAATTAAATGATTTTTATTACGATATTCAAAAACCAACGTATGAAAAATAAATAATGGTGACTTTTATATATATACATATACACATGCACGCATGCACGTACACGAACGTGCGCACTGTAAAACCTCTATTTAACAAAACTCAAGGGACGAAAAAATTCCATGTTTGTTATAAGCAGGGTGTCCAGCGATCGGGAAATTGCGGGAAGTACAGGAATTGTACGTGATTTTTTCGGGTGCCGGGAATGTGCGGGAAATGTACTTGAAATGTTAATTTTCTGCTGGAATTTCTCTGTCGCCAATCAGTTCGTTATGTCATCAAGATATTGGACGGTACTTTGACAGTTACAATTTTAGTTATTTCTAGTGTTTTTCGCAACGTGCAAAGTCTCAAATTTTTCAGTTTTTGTTTAAAATTGTGAATTCCCATCATTCTGTACTGAATTACAAGATAGATGCAAAAATTTTAACACATTCAATTAAAGAGTCTGTGACGTGCACTGGCACGTAGCACTTACTTGGCCTCTTATCATTCAGTAATTTCAATTTTTTTTGTCGTAAAATGTTTTTTTTTTTCTCTGTTTATAACAAATTAAGTAGGCCAACTTAACCAGGTATAAGGATGTATATGGCGGGATCCAACCTATTAATTGGGGATGCGAGTAAAGAAATTTACATTAAAATTTTCTTTTTAATTTTATATTTAACTTTAAAGCAAGAGAAAAGTATTTAATTTTACGTGTCAATGTTATCGGATTTATGTTGTGTTTGGACTCATTTTAAAGCTAATTTAATTTCTAGCAACTTTTCTACGTAAACTTTTCTTATATTTTGCCTTGTTTGGATTTTGTAAATTTCAAGTAGCTTCTTAGCTTGCTTCTCCTGGAATGGGATTAATGTGGCAGGCTAGTCGTAGTTCTCTTGCTTGGAAGCACGTACAGAGAAGTGCTGGCTTTTAAAATTTCAAATAAGCACTGAGCTAGCCTGTGCTTTGGATGGATTTATCTGGCAGGCAGGTCAGAGTTCACTCGCCTGGAGGCACGTACATGGACGTGTTGGAATGCGGGGGCTCTGCAGGGCGTTTCTCGATCAACGTGGGTGGTAGTGTCGGGCGCAAAACTCCGTGAAGGTGGTGATCCGCGACAGATTGATGACGCTGCACATCCCCCAATTAATAAACTAATAAATATTTAGCTGGTAGTATGGAGTAAAATGCTTTGTAAATTTATCAGTATCTATGTTACATACAATTTTTAGGTTATAAACGTCAATTAACCAGCTTTTTAGGCAGGTTGGATCCTGATGTATCCCTCCGCCGCTCTGCCGAGTAAGTCAGAGTGTCCGCCCAGGAAAGTTAGTCTTCGTACATCGGAGCTCGTGACCGGTCGCCGGGAAATGGCCGGCTGAATGTTTTGATCAGTCGAAGTGTCATGGCGGGACAGGGAGGACGTGTACGGGAGCGCTGGCGCGGGGAAGTCAAGCCTCGGGGGCGAAATCGCTCTGATTAAATTTCATCTGGTTTAAAATTTTACTGTTCTCTTTTCTACTCAGTAGCTCCAGGCGTGCCAAGGTATAGCACCATATAGAATAGTATAGCCATCTTAATGAGTGAAGCAAATTACGAGTACAGTCGAACCTCTATCTATCGTGCTCGCATGTATCGTTTTCCCGCATGTATCGTAATTTTTTAATGGTCCCGACGTAATTCCTATTATAACCAATGATAACAATGTCCGCATGTGTCGATTTTCCAATTATTGTTTTTCCCGTATCTATCGTACAAATAAGAGTTCCCCGCCATTGTAAATTACAGTGGAACCTCGTTGCATCGTTCCCGTTTCTTTTGTTTTCCCGTATCCATTGATCGTTTTTCACGGTCCCGACAAATTGCCTATATAAACAATGTTAAATAAACCCACACGGATCGTTCATATATGCATAAATTTCCTGCATCGACCGTTCAGACATTTTCACCAACAAAATTAAAAAGTTAACTTACATTTTACGTTTTCATATCACGCTCGTATACACTTCTCAAAACAAAAAGGCGTAAAGAACTTAACATAACCGCACAAGGCACACATTTACTGTGAAGTATTCAGCCACTTCCCCATCTTGGTTATATCTTTAAAAAATGTTTTTATTTTCTTATTTAAATTTATATTATGTAAATCTTTGTTAACAGGCTATATGCCATTTTCAGGGTGAGTTTGTCAGGTGTCCGGTGTGATGCAACAGAATTCAATAACCTAGTAATTGGGGACATGTTAATTTTAATTCATCTTTTCAATATTCAGTATAAATATAGTCAAGGAATTTTAAAGTAGAGTCGTTTGATTATTTTCCTGGCTTGTTTGGTTTCAAATTGACCACAGTAAAATTTTAATTATTTTTGTTGATATAACTTTTTCTTGTATTTTGACTAATTTTTGAGTTTTGGCAATTTTAGCTTATTATTAAATTTGCCCTGGTGAAGTGAGTAACTTCAGGTGTTGCAAGCTTCTCCAAGCTGCAGGATTTCTGGCGCCGACGTTGTGGTTGATCGCTTGCTTCATGGAATTCTCTCCATGACGTAGGTTATTGACGCACGTAGGTCAGCCATCACAGGGGGTTGCTTAGGGTATTGCGCCGCGAAAGTAGTTCCGCTGTTGCGCACTTTTTGTCCCTAATTATTATATTTGTGTGGATAAACAATTTTATTTCAATGTAAAACCTATAAACGGAAATTTTGGAATGGTTTGTTTAATGTTTTAAGGGTAATTTTGCTGGTTTTGTTGGATTTTGGATACTGTTGTATCACTCCGCCGTGGTGCGCTATTTGTTACCATGTCCGTTGCCATGAGAAAACAGTGTGCGTTGGGCGCTGGCCCGAGGAGGGGGTGAGTTGTAGGACAGTTGAGGCCGGGCGCTGGCCCGAGGAGGAGGTGAGTGAGAACAGTTTGTGCCGGGCGCTGGCCCGAGGAGGAGGTGAGTTGTAGGACAGTTGAGGCCGGGCGCTGGCCCGAGGAGGTGAGTGAGAACGGTTTGTGCCGGGCGCTGGCCCGAGGCGGGCGTTAGTTGTAGGGCAGTTGGTACGAATAAGTGATCATTACCTTGTTTTTTTTTTATTGAACTCACGGTCAGACATGGTAACGCCGGACAGCTGACGTGTTTATTTGTGCTTGGTAAATAACCGCCCTTTGTAAACATCTGTCAAAGTTACAGTAATAAATCAACAGTGGACTGAGTAAATGAGTTGTTATTGGTGAAATCACGATGGTTAGTTAACCCTGAAAGTAACTTAAACTGAGCTATCCGGAGCACGCGCAAACTTCACATAACCTCAACACCCACTGCAGTAGACTACAACAGCAACAGACCACATAAGCACACAGCAGACGAAAGGACGCGTCACATCACCGTTGTCAAAAATACGGACGAACGTAATATTTCGACTTGATTTGACTATAAATTTCACCGTTATTGTTTCAAATATGTTAGGCAGTCCATCTTATTGTAAGAAACGTTTTACGTACTGCAGGTTGTGTGTGTAAACACAAACATTGCCGTATTTTCAGTAAACGAACAACAAACATGTTGCCACCAACAGAAAAACGTAATTTTTGATAGAGGAAATTTTTTTTGATGCTGATATCCAAATTATTTTCAATAGATTTCGAACATGTATATTGTACAAATTTATTTTGTTCTATTGTAAATATGCGCTTTTACTTTTACATTTCCGTAAAGTGTAGTGAATAAATTGCAGTAACGTCAAGAATTTTGGGAATTTTCTTCCGCCATTTTGTGCACTTCCGAGTACAGCCGAAGGCAGCCGAGCGCAAGCGCATGAGTCGGAGAGGTTACGATTCGCCTTGTAAATACGTATCTCATTCTTGTTACGTTTTTGTTTAGATATAAACAGTTTTTTTGAATTTTGTTAACAAGTGGAGTGCACATTTTTTATTTTAAGGCCTGTGAAATGTATTTATAAATTATTGCCGTAAGTGTCGCGGCCTTCAAAATCTGTTCCCTCACTTGAAGAATGCCTTGGAATAATAAAGGAGGTAGAGAAATGTCCCGGTGAAAAGAATGCTGACATCACAAATGTCTCGGATTGCCACCTTTGACGTTAAACTAGATCGTTGGTAATACAAATGAAGCTACGACCATATTCAATACACACATATTTGAAGCAAGTTTCCATGTGGTGGACATTATTAAAAATAATTTTTGAGGTTATGTTTTTAGTTTTTTTTAAGTAAGGGGGGTGGGGGTTGCGTGTTTCCCGCATGTTTCGTTTTCTCGGATGCATCGTTTTTTCTCATTGGTCCCTTGAAAAACGATGGATAGAGGTTTGACTGTACTAAGTTTGTAAACCGCAATACCGTGCGTCTCTATTGTCTTGGGCAGACACTCGGGAGTAGTTGTTTTGGGCGAACTATCTCCGGTCATGTCACCGATTAATCTTGTTATTTAGGTTGTTGACAATGTACACCTATTTATATTGGATCACAATCGCAGCTGCAAATAAATAATCGTAATACAAATAGGGGTGTTTCTTTTGGTATCGTCATCCTGCAAGCTACATCTCTCAGTAACAACAATAACCCAAAGCACGTAAACCCGTTACACGTGTCGCAGTGTGCCAAGGAACTACATATATAACTCTACAGACGACACATACAATACAACAGAGCGACGTAGCAGCCCCATCACATTCTGGCGCCGCGAACAGGGACACATAACCTCCAAAATAAGCTTTTAGATAATAACTACAACAGAGCGACGGAGAGAGGACCCGTCACAAGTTGATTGAAAGTGAACCGACAAAATAAATTTTTGACAGTGAAAGTAAGATTCTAGTACTGTATATCAAAGTAGAGGAGAAAATGGCGGCGTACTGTTTAGGTTTCGTCGTGGGTTTATAGAATGTGTTAGTTGATTCTGATTTCATATGGTACCTGGTAATTTTTTATGTTTAGCATTGTAGTTAAAGATTGAATATATTTATGCGACAGCAAGGATAAAGTATAAATATTGTTGCGATTCCGATGAAGTTGTGTTGCGTAATTGGACTAATTTGTCGCAGCCTGAAACTGCAAAATTTTTCGTCATGCATCGTATGAAAAACCAGGAATGTATAACAAAATGCAGCATTAATTTTATCTGCAGCAAAAACAGTGAAAATAACAAGGATAAAATTGTTGCGTCTATAAATAGGGAATGCAGATGTGAAACGCGAATTAATATACAGTACAGTAAATCGTTTTACCGGACTATTTGGGGGGGAGGTGTGGTCCGGTAAATCGTGAAGTACCAAAATCGGCACATGAAAATAGACAACAAGCTGATAGATTTATAGCAGTGTGATACACATAGCAATGCAACGTGTTTGTTGTGATCAAATTGTTGGAAGAGGGCGAGGGGAAAGGTTTGTGCTGACTGGCGGGAGTAGAAAGATAAGCACGCGCCTTTGTCCGCTCATTGAGATAACCAATGGTTGGGGGGGGGGGGCAGGAGGCGGCTTGCTATCATCTTGGCTTCATGTTTCGTTGCGTGGTAACATGTCACGTGAACTTGAGCTACTGCTTTGTATTTCACAGTAAAGTGTTTATTTACTAAATCTAGAACAAATAAAAAATTTCCATCTAAACTACCGCTGTTTGCATCGCAACGCACTATCGTATACCGTGTCTGTGAGATAATCTAGCCGCTGTCCATGAGAATTTCTGAAGGGCTAAGCGTGAGAAAGGTATGTGTTGCGCTAGTTTGTCCGCAGCAGATTTTATCTCTCTACACATCGTACAATTACACCACACGAGCGTTGTTGAACATACATTGCCTCGTCGTGTGAAGAGGCGGTAACAAGTTCCACGTGTTTCCTGGGTCCAACAGTGCCAATTTTTTTTGTTCAACATCATATTTCAACACATAACTCTTTAACTACAGGGTGTCTAGCAGACATGAAAAACGGGGATTGTGCATGGATTTCAACTGTGTGGGAAATGTGCATGATTGTGCGGGAATTTATTATCATGTGCGGGGATTTTTTAAGTATCGTTTTTCCCGCAGCCATTGCTCAAAAAATCTTGTCCCACAACCCAAAATTTAGGCGTAACGATCGTTTTTAAAATTAATTTCAACACACAATGTAAATTTTAAAACGAGCAGAGGGCCTATGCTCGAGTTTTCGTTCGTATGCGAATCGCCCGTCTGACCACTCGAAATGTGTTGTTGGTATGCTTGAACATTCTCCCGTCCTCGTACACGAGATTCGTATACGAAAATCTACTCGAGTGGTGGCAGGCGGCCGAATTGGGGATTTCGCATACGAGAAGCAGTAAAAATCGAAGCTATGGAACAAGATTTCAACAATTATATGCATATATATATATATTTTAAGTTCCCAATAATGTTTCAATAGAAACTCGCCACTAATTAAGTTAAGTATTAAATATGTTAGTAAACTCTTTGCAATAGTATATTTATTTTACGAAAAAAAAAATACACATTTTTAATCACAAAAATAATACTGTATGTATTAATTATGAATAAGCTAATTTGAAGTTAGTATACTAACATTTTTTAGTTAAAGCCACTCACATTGCATTTTATGAGTCGCAAAATTTTGCTATTGACTAAAACATACAAATTTGTGGCTTCAAAGAACTCTGTAAACTATTAACAAAAATGCACTAAGATACAGGCAGCACAGTAAAAAAAAAAAACATTTTGTAAAGAGTGGGCAGTTGATCGTAGGAAAAGATAACTGTGTGCTAGGTTCCATTAGTGTGTCTTCATACAGAGTTTTTTTTGTGTATTCATATACGTTTTGTTATTCGTCTGTGAACAGTCGTAACAGTGTAAAATAAAATTTAAACATTCGCTGTTGAATCACATAAAGTTCAACAAGCAACAATGTTATGAAAAATTGTGTAGTACCAGACAGTTCTGTTTCTTTCGAATTTCTTTGTTCATTATATACAAACCCGAGGATAAAGTCCTCGTAATATTTTATAATCGTGATGGCTGTTAAACAATTAATGCGAGTGGTTAATTTTATTTGAGTAAAATCCTGAGACAAAAAAATTCTACATGTTAACATTAGGTACTTGGACTCGTACATAAAATTCAACAAAATTTACTCTAAATTTAATTAAACTGCCTCAAATTAATTACCTAAAATTATTAACATAACTAGTCTATATTATTACAGGTTAAAACCATGTAACTTAAGCCTTAGTTTCTTGAAGCCTTCGTTTCGTTACTCTTGTACCCTAAAAGTGTTCTTTATTTAACCCATCTAACAGGAAAAAGTAACTCTTTATGTTCAAATGTATGTTATTTTGGTCTTAAGAAAATGTGATATTAATGCCGTTTACCGGAGAAGCGCAGATAGATATTTGTATGTGCCTACATTCGTGACATTAGTTGCTTCGTCTATACAAACGGAAGATAGAGACTCGTCTCATTGTGTCTAAAACAGAAAATTACGTAAAATAAATTAATATTTCGTACAGTTGTTTTTCTAGCATGAAATTATTAATGCATTTATAGAAATAAAAAAATTTTCGTTTTTGGTGAGATTCGAACCCGAATACTTTCGTCAGCAAGCAAGCACGCTACCGTAGCACCACGAGTACTATATAGTGCAATGTCCAAAAATGTGGTATTTATTGTATGTAAGGTGCAAAATCCAGTTTTTCGATTATTACATTTCCTTTTGTGTTAGGTTGAGTTAGTCACACTAACATAGTTTCTGCTAATATTACGATTATTCTAGCATGCTCACTAACATTTTAAATCCCCTATTTATCACAGAAACTAATATTTTGTAAGTCGAGATAGACATTCGAATAGCCGCCATCTTGTCGACCAACGGTGCTCACTTCGTACACTTATTTCGTATACGAGTTCGAGATAGTGGAGCATACATAGGGCCTATGCTCGAGTTTTCGTTCGTATGCGAATCGCCCGCCTGACCACTCGAAATGTGTTGTTGGTATGCTTGAACATTCTGCCGTCCTCGTACACGAGATTCGTATACGAAAATCTACTCGTGTGGTGGCAGGCGGCCGAATTGGGGATTTCGCATACGAGAAGCCGTAAAAACCGAAGCTATGGAGCAAG
>PNEQ01090323.1:0-30964 GCA_003012365.1 Medauroidea extradentata
GTCTCTGGAAATACAGATTATCAGCGCTGGGCAGGGTCGTGAGTCCTGTTGGCTTGGATCAAGGTAGGTAGGAAGGGCTTAGTTACCGTGCGCCTGAACAAAGCGAAGGCGTCCTTGTAAAGATATGGCAACACTGTAAGCCAGCCTGGCTGCAAGCATTTTTGTTTCCCACGTTACCACGGTATGCTGGCTGTCTCGCCCCCCCCCCTCCTTTTCCCGTTCCAACATCTGTACGTGACACAGGTCCTGTCCGACAGAGGGGGAGGAACATGCTTGCGTACGGTTCAAATAGTTCGCGTCGATCCCGCCAGATGGAAGCACTTCACAGGGAACTATTAGCCAACCTAACACACCGTTACATACATTTGATTTTGCGTCTATATTTCGTGAACCAATTTAACAAACTGCAATATTATTGCTTATAAAATTCATTTAAATGCAACAGTATGATACGGTGTAGTATTTTTGTTTCAAATCGTTGGTTAAAGTGTCTAAATTTGCTACTGAAATTACATAACAAAAATTTATGAAAAAATTGCATTTACATTAGCATGTAAAATGCATTAGTAAACTGTTTCAAACAACTGTTTTTAAAAACCGAATGTGACACGCAATTTCTCGTACTTTAATCTAGCAAGTGAATGCAGTAATTAGTAAAAAATTTTATTCTGATTCTTGCTGTAATGGCTGCAAAATTAGTATGCAAAGTTCGTTTAAAGTGTCAAAACATATATTAAAAATTTATTTCTAAAAAAAAAAACGTTTCTCCAATACTTGTAATTTATATCTACTACAAAATACATAATTTCAAGTTCATTGTAACATTATTTATTTAGGGAATAATCCCCCTTAACACTCCCTCATTGTCTTACTACTTTACATGCAATATGTCACAAATTTACGCGAGAAACTTTCGAGCCAAATTAGGATAAAATTATGATCGTTTAGGAAGAATCTTTACTGCAGATTGAGTTATAAAGATGATCGTTGGAATTGGTATATTTCGTACTTCAATTTCATGTACTTTAAGTTTGTATTACGTGGACATAAATTTTATAAATAAAGTGAAAAAATTCACATCGCCTATAAGACTTTCATTGTATCATGTGACACACACGATTACCTCTTTTATTCACTATAATCAGTAGCGGCTGATGTCAAATGTTGTACACGCATTGTTCTGTAAAATGTTTCATGGCAGATATTGTGGAATTTTATAATCATAACCTTTGTAGTCTGAACTTATTCAACATAAACAACTGCAGTGTAAACTAATTGTTGTGTGTATTTTGTACGGAAATAGTCGGTTTTATTAAGATATGTGCTAAAATTTTTTGTATGGAATTCATTCAGGTTTAAAAGTAAAACAGGTGTTGAGAAGCAAAGGGGTTTAAAAATAAACGTATAATCTTACCGCAATAAAATAAAAATGCTGTGAAATTACGCGCACTTAAAATACATTAAATATTATGTTACGTGTTAAAAATAGCAAAAAATAATAGCTTATCAGAATTAATTTTCCATATTTAATTAACACGCTAAACTGCTTGCTTCTCGCGAGCACAAAAGTGGTTATTTGTTTGGCACTGACAGGGAAGCTTCGGCAGTATATTCTGAGATTCAAATTAACCCAGAGACGGCCAACCACTGGCCCGCCACAATCTTTAGAATGTCCCGCTAAAAGGTTAAGCATTTGCACAATATTTTAAAACTATTTAAGCAGACAATAAAAATATTTCAATATTTGTTTCAAATAGTGATACGTAAATGTCAATTACGTGCTTTTTTTAAGTAATTAAAGTGTTTTTATATCTCAAATCATTACATTTTTTTTTAATTTCTGGACATTTTTTGTCATTGTTCTTATTTACACTGTAAAATAGAAGTTTTGTTAAATAATAACTGAGAATTCACAGCAAAAATATTATGAAGTAACTATTTTAACTTATTATTTAACAAAAAATTTTGTACTCATGAAAAGTGGCCCGTGGCATAACTTGGTTTAACTCTTTTGATTGGTCACCCCTGAACTATACTAATCGTAGCTAAATGAACATAGCCTGAACAGTCACATGGGGCGTGGGAGGTAGGAGGTGTGTGTGTGTACAAACCGGGGCAAGTGAGGAGAGACGAACAAAGAATCGCTTTCTCGCTCCCGAGATAGAAGACAGTCCAGCTTCTACACACGTGCCGTGTTAACTCTCCCATTAGAGGTTATGTCGCTACTATAATGCGCATGCCACAACTGTCCCAGCAGAGACCTGTCCTGTTTTTTTTTCTTTGCGTTCAGCGTTTCGTGACAATGCCTCGTGTTTACGTTAAACACAGCACTGTAAATTACAAGCACAGTTAATAGAATTGACCGTTTTCATATGTTTACGCCTAAGAACCTAATTCAATTGAATTTATTATTAATTTGTGATGAAGTTGTCTTCAAAAGTGGTAATATAACTGCAAATATCCTTTACCGTACGTCAGCTAGTAAACATGCAAACACCGATTGTTGTTACTATACTAGGCTTATAACTTCGTAATGTATTTGACTGATTTGTATACTACCATGGATGTACAGTAAGCAAACACATTGTAGCATGCTTCATACCTTCTCTCCTAACACAACCGTGCATTCATGAGATGAACTAACAAATAATTTCCTGCGGTGAAAAGTGTGTGTGAGAGAGAAAGACAGCGAGGGACTAGAGAGTGAGTGACTAAGAGATAGATATTGTAAGGGAGGTGAGGGGTTGGGATATCACATGATAAGAAGGGGGCAGGATGTCATAACTACACCAGATGGCGTCAGGGGCAAGGTTGACGCGTTCAGCTTTTTAGTGGAGATGTAGAGCTGTCAGTCACTCACAAGCTGTGGCGATAAGCCAGCAGTTACATACGACCCTGGATCATCACATCTCTACATGGAGTCTAGCGCACTTGTTTCACGATCCCTGTGAGGAGAGCATTGCAGCACAGCCGGTGTCATGTGGCTGTCTGGCTGCGAGCATTCCTTTTACAGTGTATGATCAGGTGTGTTAAGGGCGCGGTCTACCGCAATTTTCATCATCATTATTTTATTTTGTATTTGTACCAGATATTTCTTTTTCTTATTTTACACACAAAATGTGACTAAATTTGGCTCTCTCATAGTTTTCGCATAATGGCTTGATAAAGTCATATATTTTGCATGTTTCCGTTTTAACGACTACACTGAAACCAACTGATATACCAAACTCAAAAAATCACAGTAGATAAAGACATTGTAGGCTACAACGACATGCTCATAAAATTAAAGAATAAAAATTACATGTATTTAAAATAATTATTGCACTTTTAAAATTTTTATTTTCACTTTCAATTTTATTGCATTTTCTGTTTTGGGGCCATAACATTTATTCAAATTGAATTATCAAAACATTCTCTTCGACAAAGCATACGATATATTCTTGATAAACTGCTTGACATAAAGAATAATTGACTCTTTCAATAATTTGACGTGCAGAATCATTGCCAAAGAATTCTTGAAAGTTAACCTGTAATTCTCTGCAATAATTCTGCCAGTGGCGACTCGTGGGTTGTTGCCAGGTGGGGCTGTAGATAGTCAGAACTGTACACTCTTGATGAACGCGCCGTAGACCAACGATCATGAAATATTTGCCGGCTACTTGATCTTTTATGACCACTCAGTAGTAAGAGGCACCTGCACATCAGCGTGTCAGTGGCTCCAGAGTCAACCAGCGCACAATCCTGTACATTTCTTGGCAACATCAGCCCTATCTGGCAACAACTCACAAGCCGCCGCTGAATTCTGCATGACAAATTAATGATAGACTCCATTATTATTCATGTTATGGGTGTTCAAGTGGTAAAAATTCATAATTTTATATTTGCTTGGCATAGTGCTAGTTTTATAGACGTTTCTTCTGACTACATTTTACACTTGTAGAAATTTTTTAGCTCTCATAGTTTTCCCATAGCGACATGTCAAAGTCACAATTTGCAAGTTACAGGAACATAGATACAACGAAAACCAAGTGGCTTGCTCGAATGAAATAATTTACTCTGAAATTAGATGTAATGGGCACTGTGCTAAAATATTTAAAAACACAGAATGGAATTCCTTTGTACTATTTTAAAAAATCCTAAAATGACGAAAATTTACCTCATTTATGGCAATTTTTAAAAAAGACAAAATGACTTTGTGGAGTGTTTTTAAATCTTTTAGCACAGTGCCCATTACATCTTATTTCAGTGTAAATTATTTCATTCGAGCAAGCCACTTGGTTTTCGTTGTATCTATGTTCCTGTAACTCGCAAATTGTGACTTTGACATGTCGCTATGGGAAAACTATGAGAGCTAAAAAATTTCTACAAGTGTAAAATGTAGTCAGAAGAAACGTCTATAAAACTAGCACTATGCCAAGCAAATATAAAATTATGAATTTTTACCACTTGAACACCCTTAAGCTGTTTACCAAGAATATGTCGTATACTTTGTCATAGACAACATTTCAAAAACACAATACCGATAAACGTTACGGATCAAAAACTGAAAATACGATGAAACTGTCTTTAAAAAGTATGTTTAAATATGAACCATTGTAAAATAGCTTTGGCGCTAAGAAGATATTTCCTAAAAGTATACACAAAAGGTAAAGAAAAAAAAATTGCTATTAAAATAGCTTTCGGAATAAAAAGAGAGCACTAAAGATTTAACCTCTGAAAACAATCACTAGCCGTTACTGTATGTAACTCACCGTTAGCAAGAGTTGCTTTACTGCTTGTATGGTTGGTAGCGATTCATCGCATGTAGTTCCGTGTATTTTCCTATTTGAATACAACATTAGTGAAAGAACATGAGATGAAATCGACATCTCTGTATTTAATATGCTTAAAAATATATTTTTTTGACATTCCTACTTACAGTGTAGTTAGACCCAATTGGCGCCAGAAGAATGTGACGCTATTGCCGACCTCAGGTCATCCTGCTCGTTACAGCTTGCTCCACGCTTCAGACAGTTCGAAATTCCACCGATAGATGGCATCAGAGTTAGGTTCTCGCCGTTTTTTAGCCGCTCTGCGAAGTTCCATCATTTGTGTGTTTGTCCGCTGTGCGTATGTACACATTCAAAAGTATTGGAAATTACTATGGACATCATTGCCAGATTATGTGAAACCATCAGTATTCTGTAAATCATGTTTTACGTTTGCTAGTCTAGAATCAACATACTTTTTAGTTCACATATTAAGAAAATACGTTATTTATTGTTTCTGAAGTGCGTCGTCGTTGTTCGTGGCAGTAGAACTGAACGAAATTTGAATTCGTGAATTACGTGTGTCATGTCTGTTTTAGTGGCGGTTTTGAGTTACAAATTCAAATAAACTATGCCTGCATTTACGAGATTCGTAAAAGCTATAGTGCGTGTTGTATAAATTAGTCGAGGGAGAGAAATCAGTAAAATAAGACGTTAACTCGCACGTATTTATAACTAAGATTACTTTTGATTATATCTGATATGCAACTCCGGTGCATTTAATGAGTAGATATTGTAGCTAAAATTTATGTAGTTGTAAACATTACACGACCCTATGTTAAGAAAAGCAAGTGGCAATATTTATGTTTACATTCGGCGGAAAGATGTAAACTGGAAGAAAATAGAAATTAATCAGAGCTTTTTTGAGAGTTCACTTTATTCTGAATCACATATAGTAGAAATCTGTAGGGTAAAATAAAGTGTAATATTTATAACACAAGTTGTTGTTGGAAAAATATTACTTTCATACAAGTAAGATAACATTGTTCTCATAGAAATGTTAAATAATAAATATAGTCTACTAACATCAAATATATGTTTCTAAAGTACAAAGTACCTACTGTATTTACCTTTCAAATATAAATGTTATATTTTTATTTAACGTATAAATTCATACGATTTTATTTTCATTAGGAACAATTTCACAATGAACGATAAATACAATATTAAACGCCAGGAAATACAAAATTTGTCGTTAAGAAAAACTGAAAATATTCTTGACAATCGAAATTCTCGGGATACAAAATAGGACCGAATAAAATGCCCCAAGTAACACAGCAAACTTGTATCTAGTATCTGTTAGAAAGTACTGAATATTACTTTACAAACAAATACTGACATGAGACGAGCTGAGCGGGTATACATTGCATGAATATTCTTCAACGTTGCTGTGTGTAAAAATTCATTATAAGATAAGCATTTAAACCTATATTTACGTTTAAAAAACTGTGGCAGCGGAGAACATTTTTTTAAAATACGTATTGTCAATGGCCCACTTTTATACACTGAGATTTTCTCGTTCTTCTGTTCTGCTTCGATATAAAACGAATGTTATAATAAATACAACAAATTTTCTGAGACCGTACTCTCGCAGTAACAAATAAATTGATGACGCAAATAATATACTGTAGGAGAAAATACCTTATTAAAGTAGCAAAGCATATGTCGTAAATGTTATTATGAAAATTTAAGACCGTAATTTAACTATTTTAAATGCATGTCAGTTTAACAAATGTCGTTTGTGTATTACATTTTTATACATTATATTAATATGAAGCCAGCGATGATGTAAAGTTTACAGTGCAAATATTGTAATATAAATTTATATAACCTAGACCTGCGTTGGCCTGCAAGAAACTTATAAACAAGGCCGTCGTTAACAATATGGCTATGCCAAAGTCAGTGCATAACTTGGGACAGGAAATGTATTCCGAACTCATTTAAGAACACACTAGAAACCATATTAAATTAATTTCTGGTTTGATAGCAACACGGTTACAATTTATTAGACACGACGTGCCAGTTGCACAACTACGCAAAGACCGTATAACGTCCTGCCATTGTTAAAACTTGATTTCTTTTGTGGCAGAAGCCATTTGGGCATTCAACTGAGGGTCAGTTATGCCATGCATGGTGTAATATAGTTTTCGTGTCATTGAACGACAGTATTTTTCATTTTGCTATATGTGAAGTGAACTTATGTTCGCCTTTTGCATAAGAATCGTCTACCATCAGAACATTTATTCAAACATAATTCCAAGATGCACGGCTCTGAGATCAATGTAGTTAATACAATTAAGTAATTGTTGTTACAAAATGCTTGTTGTGTATATGGTATGTATTAGCTACGTCTGTTCTTACAACTAGTGGTAACAGGAAGCATACAGCTTATATGCGAACTCGTCAACAGACGATAGAATAAAACCAAACAGGTAAATTATGTTCTTAGGAAATATCAATTTGCGTCGTCAGTTTACCTATCTAACACACAAATTAAACACGTGTGGCGTGGTTATATCATACCTACGAAGACTGAGAATTGAGAATGAGTGCGACAGTTCTGCTACCCAAGACATTCTTCAAAATGTCGGCTACCTGGGTAGTAAACTAGATAGTAGTAAGTGCTAATATTGCCTTTTATCTGCTGAGCGTGTACACGCAAACACTGCTGGTCTTCCTAGAAGCTAATGGCAACAAAGCTGTATTTAGTTTGTCAACAAGGATCCGTGGTGATAAGACATTCGGGATGTTCTTGGAACGTGATATTACGTTTCATAATGCGTGCCAAATTTAATCAGTGCTCTGATGCAAATGCTTTAAATAGACAGTGTAAAACTGTATGCAGTTTTAGCGGAGTAACTAAAAATATTTTCCGACAGTACTAAATAACTAGAAACTGAGGGCAATCATAGTTTAATTTTAGTAACACAAAAATTTTATCAAGTAGAAGCAAATAAAAATTTTCTATACAAGAGTTAAAATACTGAATGCTCAACTTACGCAACCTGCAAATAAATACTGATGCACGTGGATGTTAAACACATCGACTAAAACACACGAGCGACGAATCAGTGTGTGGCTGTATTTGCCTACATATCAATCGTCACATTAACAATAACATTTACTTGTGCGTTTTTAAGAGAACTTGTGTGTGCTGGCAACTTGCTCCACCACCACAATTTTTGTTCAGTATGACTTATTATGAACGACGATCGCAGTTGTTTTTTTTAATGCACAGTTTTACAGATTGTCATAAAAACTGGCAGTCCTAATAGTTTTTTTGTCTCAGTTTCTGGATTTCTGACACAATAATTCTCTTTCCCACTGCTCGGTATAAAATTATTTTTCAAGACTATTAAATGCATTAATTCGTAACCTTATTCATAAAGTGTATCTACCAATAAATTTTAAAGAACTAACAAACAGGCGCGGCTCGTGTTTTTTGAAATAGGTAGGGCTGCACACGAGGAGGAACACTTATCAACTAATAAAAGTAGGGAGTCATCTCCCGGAAAATTTTTTGATTTCAATGTGCAAAATAGTGCTATTTAATCAGTTCTCGTATCCAAACATTCAATATACTTTTGGTAGATTTAATAATATTTTTTAAATAGAAACGTTCTGTTAAGGACCCTCCCTAGTTCCTAGTAGAGGAAATCAAGTGATGTTTCAAGCAGTTACCGCTATTCCATTCTCTCAAACAGTTTAAAACATTTCAAGGTATTAATTTTTTTAGACAAAAATACACAAAATCCACTAACATAATTTTACAAATTTAACATGCCTCTGGATTACTGTAATTTTTTTAGAACAAAATTCCCAAAATCCACAAACACAGTATTAACAAATGTAATATACCTTTGGATTACTGTGATGAACACTTGACGTAGCAAGTAGGTGGAGAAAAACAAGTGTAGCTGCGTGGAGGGTTACACCAAGTCGAAATCACATCAGGGAGTGCTGTTCAGACATCGGATTGTCATCATAGCTCAGTTGTATTTAAGGTTAACAAATCCCAATGTTTCACGTTTAACAAAACTGCACAGTTAATTTAATGCACTATAGTTCGTAATTTTTTTTTACACATTTAACTTTACTACATCTCAGTGTATTTGAAATTGAATACATTAAGTCAAACCATGTTTCAACTAATAGGTTACTTAACTAATATGTGGATACCCGTTACTTGTACTTGTACTCGTCGTTCTTTTATTAGAACAAATTTCGCAATAACTTGTTATACAGTGCTCACTTTATCGTGAACGGTCTATATCGGGTATAAGGACCGTTCGCATGGAGGGAGGTTAGAGACTTCAAACAACGACTTTTATAATATAGGGAAAGGTATTTATGCATAGATAAAATATAAAGAAATGAAAATAACTCGTAAGATCGTAAACATTAAAAGCCGCTTAAATATCTCAATAAATTCAGTGAAATAATATATATATTGTTATGTGCTCTTTCTCCACTTGTGATTTCAGGCTATAACTCATTAGAACCTCTGATGTTATATTTACGAATTACTCTTAAAGTATTCCTTTATATTAAAACAAAGTTATTTCTTTTTATTCTGGCGCTCGCCTAGCGTCGGAAAAAACTCGGCTTTCGGAAGCGTGGCTGTACGTCCTTAGTACCGACAATTATTTTCCAAGCAACCTCGGGCTATCACGTGGTCGTCCCGCGTCTACCCACACAGGGCTACTATGAGTAACTTAATCCAACAAAAAGTTGTTCTCAGCTAACATAATCACTGACGTCATTCTGCTTCTGCCCCCGTCGGGCTCCCCGGACAGAGTACCCCTTCAACCAAAGCGTCTCTGCTGGCGACTCGCACCTCCGCGCGCCTAACCTCGCCAGCCAATCGGTGTGCTCTCATTCTCGCACTGGCCACGCCCCCTAGCTTTGCCTTTCAGGCTCCTGACGACACCGACAATTATTTTTTTTGTTTCTTTTCATTTGCATAAATATTACATCATTATTTACAACACACCAGTTAAATACACTTATCTCTAAATTTAAATTAAAACCCCTTTACATTACTCAATAAATATTTTACATTGTTAGGCCAGCTCGGCCCCTGATTGGCCGTTGCTTTCCCCTTAGTGTGGCCCTGCTTGTTTTGTGTCTCTAAAGGCAGGGTGATAGGGGGTGGGGTGGAGCAGAGAGTCAGTTACGCCATGTGGGGTCCAGGACTAGCCTTCTTCTCACACCAGACAATAAGTTCTGCTCGGGGATTTTTCACAGCCCAGAGAGTCAGTCTTGTCCCACCATCCTTATGTCACGAGCTGATCGATGGCTCTCGACAACCCCTTTCTGGCGTCAGCAAGACGTCACTTCTCTCAACCAGAGAGAGAGAGAGCCTCTGTCCTTTGGACATACAGGGTTTATTCAATATCAATCCCAAACTACATACGTAATTTATATATATATATATATATATATATATATATATATATATATATATATATATATATATATATATATATATATATATATATAAACTACATACGTAATTTATATATATATATATATATAACAAATTAAGACGGGGTAGTTCCTAAATGCGCGTAACAATATATATAAAGGTAAATTCCAATGGTAATTCCTCCTATTACGAAATAATCGCGTATAGGGGGGTACATGTGTTTATGGCCTTCTGTCTGGTCTACTGCGGAATCATGAATAACACAGATCTTGAAGGTATTTGAAAAGGACGTCCAGTAAAAAAAATTGCCTTTGTATTTGATAAATGGTTATGGTTGTGGCCGGACAGAAAATCAGGTTTTTGTAATTTTCGTCTATAAGTTAAATATTTTTCTTCTCTGACATATGGTTCGGTAAAGTGCTCAGCTATAAAGTACGATCTTTAAAAATGAATAACAATTTCACTTCTATTTAACTTTGTATTTTTAATTTATGTTAATTTATTATAATTCGTGTGAAATAATAGGCTGCAAAAATGTTTACTATAACACCTAGGCGTGAAGGAGCAACATCTAAAACTTATCATTCCACCTCGAGAAAACTGTGGAAAGTTGAGGCGATTTTATGACAGAATATTACAGTGTAACAATTATTTTTAACGAAATATTTATAAAAATTCCATATATGTAGAAATATGCTAATTTAGACTAGTTTTTTTATGTGTATCACCTGGGTTTTGAGTGAAAATTTACATACGATATTAGAGTTTGTTTAATAATTAACTAAGCCGCGTACGAAAAATGTGAAGCAAAATTTTGGTTCTATTTACTGCAGTGACGTCGCGAAACGAGCGAGTTGAGTGACAAGTGTAGCGTGGTGCACTGTGCGGGTCTCTGCTGCGTGACGTCACGTGCGCCAAATATCATACCAAGGGCGCACAAATGAGGGGGATTGTGGGGGGCCTGAGCACCCTCTAACAGATGTTCCACAATGTGTTTAGTTTTGTTTATTAATAAAACATATAGCAAACTATTTGCAGTTTGAAAACTTTCGTAATCAACGCGGTTTCACGTAACGAAATATGCCAGTTTCTACACATTTATACACAGAGTATATCCGTTCCTGTCGACACAAACATATTTTATGAATTTGGCCCTTCTTTACAATCTACAAGATGGGTGCCCTTGTGTCAGACACTCCCGCCCCCCTTCATCCAAGGTTCGCCACACCGGGGCACACACTGCGCATGCGCCAGCAAGGTCAGACGGGCTGCTCGCCGCACAGCCTTGCCACAGGCTAAATAGTAATACAGACGTGAAATTACGTAGCGGCTCGTTTGATATTGGCGAACTTTGCTGCTTATTGGCTACCCGAAACAGTTGATGACAGCCCCGTGTATGTTTGGTTCCTGCATGTTACGGCTGGTTTCCTATTGGCCTGGCTGCCTATTGTCAGAGCAGCAGCCTCACTCTGGTTGACAGTAGGTGATTCCGCCATGTTGCTGGCCAGGGAAGCCATACTGCTGGCGTGTGTGACATGAGTTCGCTGGCGTACCGGCTATTTCACTTCTGTATTCCTAGATATTCTGTGGCCGTTCCTAATTCAGACCACCCGAGGCAGGAAACGCGTACACAAGTAAAGCCCTATACATAGAGCCGCAATTTTATGGCGAAAAGATTTTTGCAACATTTGGTTTCGATGCGTCATGTGCGTACCTGCAGCTCTGCTACATCGTCTGTGGTTGGATGATTTTACCCTCACTGCCCTTGGCAAATTATAGACGTACAGACTCACAATAATCTTATTCTGATTGGTGCAGTAAAATGAGATACGTGTCTGAACAAAGACACGCTGCCAATAACCATGAAACAGAACTGCCGATGTGAACGTGAGTCACTGAAACAAAGTGGGGCAAAAATCTTTTCGCGACAAAATCGTGGCCCTACCTATACACAATTGAAAACTTTAGCATTTGACTTTAACATTTGACTTTACGATAGCTTTCAATGCATGGCTTCTTATGGAATCGGACACAATGGCGTCGCTAAAGCTAAAGTCAAGCAGCCTTGGCTTTACGTTTCCGAAAACATAAAGTCAAAGTCAAGACGGCTGTTTCCAAAGAACCAGCTGATTACGTGTGCTAGAACGAAACATTTTTATTTCTGAGTACAGTTCTGTTCTCCAGTATTGGGATTTCGTTCAAAAGTGATAGGTTTTTCTTAAATGTACTCGAAAATCCTTGTAAGTAGCGTTGGAAAAATATTCGTAAATGAAATTTAAGTTGCGTCAATAGATGGCGTTGCTTTTGTTCTGAAAAAAAAAATATTATAATAAATGAAAAAAAGTATTAATAATTGGGTTAATTATGCTTATATCTACGTGATATGCTTTTACGGAATATATATAATGATATATATCACAATATTTCCGTTTCAAAAATATATTTCCAATCGTTTTTTTCAACTGTCGTTACTTTAACTTTACATTTGTAGCGTATTGACGAAATACATAAAAGTAACAGAAACGTAAAGTCAAATGTGTAAAGGCCTTAAATATTTAAAACTTTCTCGCATTCCTCAGACTTCGCGTTCGACTGAAGGTTTTGGCGAGTAGGTAGTTCAAAAGATATCATTACAAATTTTCTTCTATAACATCAGCTGTGAAAATGAAAATTATTTACTGTAATTCCCAAATAATCAAGGAGAGCTGAACCCAACAGCACAAACCGCGACTGCTAATGAAACAAATACAATTGGGTTGGTAAACAAGTAATCATATGCCATTCCATGTAAACCAACAAAATTTAAATTCTTAAGATATTTGTTTACATGTCTGTGAATTAAAAAAAAAACTATGTGTTTATATATTTCTATCACACATGTAAGATTAAAATTTTTTTGTAATTGTTTGAAAATAATTTTTTGAAAATAACAAAGTTGGTTTTGTTGGTTTGTTAAAAAAAAGTAATAAGTAAATGATCTTAAGAAGCTCTGAATAGTTGAAGTTACTTGACATAGCCCATTCCATCGCCAGTTACGGCGGATTAATTAGTTTCGAAACTTGTTTATGGGTTAAAATATAAAGACATATTTCACTGGGCTGTAAAATACAATAGAAATCATGGTTCTGGTGGGTGCAAACGCACGACTTGTAAAGCGATGATTATATTTCGCGAAAATATTTTTTGTGACAACATACCGGTACCCTAGAAAACGCTGTACTTAATCTGACGGTTCACCTCAGTTTTCAACATCTTTTATTATTTTTATATTTGAACCAGATATTATTTTTTTCTTATTTTAGGCATAAACTGTGACTAAACCTTCCTCTTAGGAAATTTTTTATCTCTTATAGTTTTTGGGTAATGAGTCGTAAACGTCAAAATTTGCACTTTACGGTTTTATGCACGCTACAAGAACCAACTGACATACCAAATCAAAAAAATTCACACTATATAACAATGTTGTAGGCTGTGATTTGACACATATAAAAACAATATATATATATATATATATATATATATATATATATATATATATATATATATATATATATACAGTTTTGTAATATTAAAAAAATTATTGAAATTTTTTAATTTTCATTTTAAAATTCAGTATTTGTTATTAAATATAAAAATTTTAAATTTTTTTGTATTATATAAATGTCAAATCACAGCCTACAACATTGTTATACACTGTGAATTTTTTTCGGTTTTTTAAGTCAGTTGGTTTTAGTGGCGTGCATAAAACCGTAATGTGCAAGTTTTGAGGTTTACGACTCAATACGCAAAAACTAAAAGAGATAAAAAATTTTCTAAGAGGAAGATTTAATCACAATTTATGTCTAAAATTAGAAAAATATATATTGTACAAATATAAAAAAACGTTGAAAATTGAGGTGAACGGCGCCCTTAATCGCTATACATATGATTGGCTGATGCACGACTGACACATTTAAGCTGTACAATAACAGAGCAATAACAGGCATCACATATTACAATACTCGAACTTTTATGGGCTCAGTCAAATAGGGCAACAGTTTCACGTACAAGCGAAAGCCGGTAATCTTCTGGTAATCTGAACGTGCATTGAAACCCAGCCAACAGTTAAGTTTTCTGAAGATAAACCGTCACCTTTAGACATGTATGACTCAGACGTAAACGACACTTTAATACCGGAACATAAATTTACAAAAAGAAAAAATCCTCAAGTTTGTTTTTGTTATTCCTGTGCTTATAAACCGCTGCCTTCACACACACACACACACACACACACTCTCTCTCTCTCTCTCTCTCTCTCTCGCTCTCTCTCTGTATACGTGATGAAGCAGTCGATTTACGGTCTGTTACAGTCCACACTACGCGTTGCCAATTTCATAAGCAAACATTAAACTATGGTAAGATGCGTTTACTCTGAAATGTTTATTTCAAGGTTACAGGAAGGTACAGTCAGAAGACTTATTTTTATCCGAATGCATAAAAAACGTCATTTATTTCCGTTGGAAGTTCAGTGGTTTAAACCCTTCTCGGAGAGAGGGTGCGAAACCTTAGCTTCTTAGTCTAATATCAAACATTGGATTAATTTCTGTTCAGGAATGTAAATCATTGTCGCAATAATTTTTTCATCTGTTTCGTGGTGTACAAATAACATAGTTACTGAGCAACAATTAAGGCCTTGTTACAGAGTTCCGCAGTGATTTCGTAAACATTTTTTTTTATTGCTACCTAATACTCATATCAAAATTTCACTGCATAGTTTTGACACATATGTTATAATTTGTAGCTGAATATTTTAGTAGAATTATAGTGAAAGGTTTTTTAGATTTCATTAGCCAAAGTACCACGTTTTTCGTCGTGGAAATAAGCAAAAATAAACGAAATTGTTATTTTTTTTTGTTGGTGAATGGTACATTATTTTAAAAAACGCGTCCACTGTATTGTGCATCGTGTGAGTGCACATTAACTCAAATTTTTTCAAAACGTTTGGTTAAAAAATATTTAAGTTATTGGCACCAGTTTGAAAAATACTCGGGAACAAGCCTTTGAGAAGGTATTGACATAACTTTAGCCTTCTTGCTATCGTATTGTACCTAATCGTTACCGTTCGTACTGAAGTGTAGTGTAAGGTTCGTTGTGTGTGTTTGTACGTGTGTACGTAAGTGGCGAGCGCCAGTCATGTTACAAGACAAGCTTGCTTCGAATCCAAAGATACACACACTGAGTACGTTGCACGGCAACACCTAATGAATGGAGATATGGTGTGTCGCGAAAAATTGTTATGCCAACATACCCTTGGAAACATTGTAGTTTCTCGCCACACGTATTATGGTTGGGCGATACACTTCTGACAATCCGTAACTGTTTGCAGACCAACAACTGGCATCAAAAATTACAATAGCGGGAGTCCTATTGCCTTAGTCAAATTGGGTACCAGCTTCACGCACAAGCGAAGCCAGTAATCATTGATAAGCTGAACGTACGTTGAAACCCAGCAAACAGTCAAGTTTTACCGCGATTGACCATCATCTCTATTAATGACTATAGTCACTGATTTTTTGTGAAAATAATTTAACACGTCATTTCAACATTAAGTCGTCCCAGAAACCTTAGTATGGGAAAGTGAGAAATAAACGGGAAAAAAGAGAAAACATGCCTAGTCTGGCTTTAGTCAACAAATCCATAAACCAAAACAACATAACATGAAAGTTCCCATAAGGAATTAACAATAAAATTAAACATGCAAATAGAAAACGTTAACAGTGGGGTGGTGTTACGTCGTACATTAGCATAAAAAGAAGCGTGAACAGGCTGAGAAACTCTTTGTTACATTGTATGAAGTTGTAGGTCACATTTATTTTTAATGCTGAGTTTGAAAAAAAAAAAAAAACGAATTTTCGTAACCGTTATCTAGAGCTCCGGGAAGGCCAGCGCTGCGGTCTGGTGACGTGTCGCGAAGGCTTTCGTTAAGAACCCTCGCCGCGGGCGTTTAGTCGCGAGTATTGTAAACACACGTGACTATATTTAGCTTCGTGGCAGAGAGCATACAAACTTCCCCGCCACTGGAGTTGCGGCTGCTAGCTTCCGATATGAGGACGAGACATGCATTCTGAGGTTACTCTTCACTCCAGCTCTGGCGCAATCTCATCACAAACTGCATGTATTATTGCACGCAACGTTAAAGGGTATGGAAAGGCAAGACGTCGTGCAAACAACTGGAATCCTCAATCGTTGATAAAATCTAAACTACACATCATAATTAGAAGATAAATTTTTTGCTGAGTAAATATTTTACTACCGGACGTCTGCTTATACATTACTAGACAGTAGTATGCTTTGATTTAGAGTACAAATTTAATACGGTTTTCAGACTTGAAGCCACAAAATCCATAAAAATGGAAAACTTTAATATTTATAGTTTCTAATGTGATAATATTCAGATCTATAAAGTAACTGAATTTCAAAAATATTCTTGTTTTGATTTGAAAATAATTTTAACATCAATAATGCTCTGCGCGAAAGGTTTTGGGATTTATTTATTTATTTATTTTTTTTTTTTTTCAAATCAAAACGTGAGTCTTTCTGAAATTCGGTTATTATAGAGGCCTGAATATTATCACATCAAAATACTGTAAAGATTAAAGATTTCCGTTTTTACGGATTTTGAGACTTCAAGCTCTTATATTATAAAAACCGTTTTTTCCTACTTGAAAGCAAAGCACGCTACCGTCGATTGCTGTATAAACAAAGTCCGTAAATAAAATATCTACTCAGCAGAAAAGCAGTGGCGCAGGCAGGATTTGATTTTGGAAGGGCGGAGGGGTTGCTGGGGGGGGGGGGGGTTGCTGTATAGCAAAAAATGTGTAGGCCTACATAAGATTAATGTTAACCTGAAAAAACGGCAAATTCCAAAAAAATAATCAATTTTCTTGACGTACATCTCATCCGGGGCATGTGAAGCCAAACAGCTAAATGAAGGTTATGTTCGACTGCGGTATCCATGGCGATAGGAATTGTTTCCCACACCTGACTGAAGCTCCGCCTCTTTTCAAGTCGTCCATTCACCCAAGCATACGTGTCACAAGCAACTGCAGTGTTTTCAAGAATATGTTGCCACAAAAGATTTTCGCGATATATCATCACCTTTAACAATATCAGATTGTGCTGCACGAGTTTGTACAGATCAGTGGAGTCCACACTGCAACCAAATAACAACACGGATTTCTCACGTATCTAGAACAAAGTTTTAAAAACTTAAATATTTTTCTAAATGTGTCTTTTTTTTTTTTTAACTCCACCGTGTACTCGCGATACACAGTGCGAAACTTCACCCTTGCGGTAGGCTTTTGATGCACTGTGCGTCTGACAGGTAACAAGATAATACGCTTAAACCAATATATTTTATTTCAATTAAATAGAATTTTCTGTGTACGTTAAGTGTTTTTTTTTTGCTGTAATGATCATGATATACAAATGATGGAGGTTCATAATCAAGAAATGGCTGTAAAATGAACGGTACTATTATTATTACTCCTGGTATGACATTTTCGCTCTCGCCTATATTTCACTCGTCTAACAGTCCGAAGCCATGAATAATTGTGCACGCTTGGTTGCTTCTTTAAACTCGTTCTTGGAATAAGAAGCATAGATGTTACTGGTCAGACGTTATATTAATAGTCCAGTAGTATGCAAAGTTAAGAAACATCTCTATTTCTCTCGTGTTTACAAAATATGAAGGGGAATTGTTGACTGGGATTGAACCAAGTATTTTTTTAATCCATTAACAATACCACCTTTACTTTATACTAAAGTGGGTTACCTGTAATCAGGTGGAGAACACAAGATACTGGTTTGCAGAATGCTTATTCCTTTTCTCATTTGATAGAGTTTCATTCCAATGCCAGCAGTACAGAAAAAGTGATTATTTGCATTACGAGAGATACGTTAGTTGTTATACTATGGTTAGGCCTACATTGTTCCCTGACTGAAAACAAATACACAGTAAAATCTGTTTTAATAATTAACTAATAGAGCTAGCAAAATAATTAATTAATGGCGTGGTAATAGTTTTTATAATTAAGTTGTCTATGTAAGGTGTTATTTAATGAACAACTACATAAATTGTTCGACTGCTTGGCTCCTGGCCGGGGAGCCAAATGTCCCGGCTTTGATTCCCGGAAGAGGAGGTGACATTTATTGCTCAGGACTGTGTGTTGCGTTTGTTCTTCACCCGCATTTTTGTGGAAACAATGGCATACTACTGTGCAGTCTCATCCTCATCTTATTGCCTCGGGTGTCCCCCCCCCCCCTTTTTTTTTTTTTGGCCGAACAGTTCCAAAGTTAATGTAAACGGCGTTAACAAAATAAATAAAATATTTTACAACTCAAGCGACATGAGCTACAAATAAAACTTGTTAACTAGTAGGTTCTTGAATCAGTGTGTGATTACAGTATGGACAATGTTTGAACACACAACAATATAGGATATTTGTTTTCGGCACAAATTTTGACTATACCCGCCATACGGTTACTTAATACATTCTGTAAGCACCGCTTCTAGCCTGGATCTGTTTTCACACCAACTATGTATCCTTCCGCCAAGCGTCAACAATATCATTGCCAGGCTGACGGCTTCACTGCAAGCCGACGTACATTGTTCATCCGCCGCCACTACCTACGTCACCATTCAAATATTTTAATATACGCTAAATGTATATATACATTATATTTCATTTCCTGAATATGAACACATTATGTACTGTACATTTTCCATTAAACGATTTTCAACATTTCAGCCGCTGTTCATAATATACAGAAGAAATATTTCTACGACATCAATGCCAACCCAACCATCGTCGAACTACCGTAAAATATACGTGTTTAACTAATTTCTAAAATAATTTTTACGAACAATTTTCATATTCAAGGAACCTTAACAATAAAAATAAGATTATTTATTTATCTCACAGTATTGCTTATTCATTTGCTTACGTAGTTGTAAGGTAATAACGGAAGTATTTCTTGTAATTTATTTTTCAACAGTTCTATTCTAAAAGTATCAACTTACCGTACGATCTGTATATACACTTCTCATTCTTGAGAGTTCCGTGTACTATATATATTATATCCTGGTTAGCTGTAACAAGCGCTTTAATCGCGTACCTCGACAATTCTCATTAGATTCTCAGGAGTCCCGATATTTGTATGTTGTATGCTACCGCCAGTCGGTAGGTTTTCACTAAGTGCTACGATCTAGGATTTCTTTCGCCATTGCTGAATTTTATGGTTTTATGGTTTTGCCCTGCACTTTCACTTTTTTTTTTTTTTTTTTTTGCATAGTGAAAGTGAGGTCACTGACATAAAGTACCTTACAAAGCTAACATAAAATAAAATTGCTCCTTACTTTTCATGTCTTGCACGTACTCGCTAGGGTTATGTAAGTGGCTACGGATAAGTTCATATGTTGGTAACAGTGGCGGCAATTCAACTGTTGCATTGTCCAATAACGTAAAATAATATTCTTAGTTGTGCGTCGAGCCACGATTTTATGGCGAAAAGAATTTTGCAACATTTGGTTTCGATGCGTCCTGTGCACACCTGCAGCTCTGCTACATCGTCTGTGGTTGGATGATTTTACTCTCACTGGCCTTGGCAAATTACAGACGTACAGACTCACAATAATCTTATTCTAATTGGTGCAGTCAAATGAGAAACGTGTCTGAACATAGACACGCTGCCAATAACCTTGAAACAGAACTGCCGATGTGCACGTGAGTCACTGAAACAAAGTTGGGCAAAAATCTTTTCGCGACAAAATCGTGGCCCTAGTTGTGCGACATCTGTTATATCAGAACCATTTCCAGCACTGTTATGCTTGTAATATCGTAATGGTATTGCATTTTTAGAAACACGTTGAATATACATTTTCATTTACTATAATTATTTTGTAATATTTATGATTTCGGTCTTGGAGTTTTGCGTGTTTTAAAGGTATTTACGAGATTTATGGCAACTAAATATGTGTTCTCAGCACGAATGTCTTTCTTTTAAATACGAACATTATTTTCTGTTTAGTAAATTAAGAAACATAACGAATATGTTTAAAATATATGTAAACTTCGTCGATGTGTTTGATGAGATAGATGTACTATATTATCGAGTGAGTGAGTGCGAAATTTTTTGTCAGCGCTTAACATCGAGTTCTTTAGCGCTGGTGAGAGGTGATGTGAGATGAGTACGGAGCAGCGCCGGAATGATGAGGGTTGAGGAAACGGGAGAACCCCGTGAAAACCCGCCGACCAACGGCATCGTCCGACACGATTCTCACATGCGAAAATCCGGAGATTGACCCCGCCGGGAATCGAACCCGGATCGCCTTGGTGGGAGGCGAGTGGTCTAACTATTCGGTTACGACGGTCCCTTAAATATCGATTACCTCTAGTTTCAAACAACTTCACCTTAGAGGTTCGCTTTAAGGAACATGAATACTCCACGACTACGTTTTTCATCCGCCATTTGTGTAACGTGGGCTACGTGTTGGATGAGTTATGTATTCACAAGAATACAATTTTGGCTCACGAGTTGAATGAAGAAAGCCAGATTCTGCAGTCACTCTCCTCGTTTGCCTTGCCTCTTCTGTTTCAACTAACTATTCTCTATCTCCTGCAATCGTCCTCAAATAGCCAACACCAACTGGCCTACTTGTGCAAATCTGATCGTGATAAGCAGCCCACAGGCAGTAAACATTCGGAATGCACCCGCGGCCACATGTGGCATACATGATGCATAGTGAAATCACCCACACATTAACCACAAGTGTACCACAAACATTCTTATTATACTCAGATGCGTGTGGGTTAGTTTAGTAATCTGCTTGTGGACCGTGTCAGTCTTTTTTAACTAAGTTGTCCACATTAAAATTATGTCAGTACAACTACAAACATATTTATTGACATGGCCTGATTAACAACCATTCCACCAATAGTAGACGGTCATACTAGCGAACGCTGGCCGCTTCTGCCAACAGTTGGCCAACTGAAAAATTACTGTATTTGCTACTAGGGTCGAGGTGACCCGGACAAACTGAACAAATATTTGTGGAGAGAGGTACTATCATCCAAGATTACTACAACAATTAACGGGAAAATGAGAAAAGCTACGAGACATTGCATCAACTTCACTTCTTACGAGTATTAAGAGTTAGAACCATGATTTTATGGCGAAAAGACTTTTGCACCACTTGGTTTCAATGCCTTATGTTACCATCCTCAACTTTGTTTCATGGTCAGTGACTGGACGCTTTAACAGTCACTTGTCTTGAGGTTCTACTGACAAATTACAGACGTATTGCGTCACAATAGCCTCATTGTTATTGGTGCAGTCAAACGAGGGACGTGTCTGAACAAAGACACGCTGCCAATAGCCGTGAGCAGAGCTGCCGAGGTGCACACGAGACACTAAAACAAATAGTTGCAAAAATCTTTTCGCGACAAAATCGTGGCTCTATTAATAGTCTCCTTGTGGGGAGTTGTTTTACTAATAATTATAATACTGTAACTAGTAAAACAATCCCACCATTCCAAGCCGTGAGCAAAAGTCTTAATTTGACGGAACATTGTTCCCCTATGTTACACCGAGACCTTAAACTTAAGGACCTTTCACTACCCAGTGCTTTCAGTTATTGTTAATACACTCAAGATGTTAGCTGCAATGTCTGGGGACAGTCTACTCTTGCAACTAAGAAGACAAGGCACCAGCCCAGAAGCCAAGAATGTACTGGCGATGGCCACAAAGTGTACGAGCTTCTAATTTGACTCGGACATAAAACTTGTATTTTCTCTCTAACTATATGTTTATACTTTAACAATCGGTGCTTATGTATGAACGTATTTGCATATATTTTCTTAAATTTCTTTTAGAAATAAATTATCATTATTGAAACACAAAGGGTTTCTAACCTTTAGGGTCAACACTATACAGCAATATATTATTTTAACGTGGTTATTTATAAATATAAAGCTAATATATCGGAAATACAGTTTTATATCCGTAAACACGAACACTTAAAGGCTTTGGCCCAAGTTTCTACATTTTTGGCGATAACTAATTTTTAAAACATAAACGGGAGCCGATATCGTAAAATCGTTCTGTAACTTTGTTATAATGTACGACAATTTTGTCGAGACAAAGAACAGCATGACGATAGATAACTAGTTGATTAAATAAATTTCCTTTCTATTGATAAATTAAGTACCTAAAATCTTCATACCATTTGTATCGACCTTATTACATCATATAGGGAACTCAATTTACCACAAAGTAACAAAACGATTTTACACTATCGGCTATGTCAAGGTTTGAAAATAAAAATCATTCTCTCGGGTTCATGCCCCTAATGTGACACCTTAGGTGGATATAGAAATAACTGCAGTGCATGCAATTCTGCGCGCTGTCTCGAATTTCCCATGGCGTCAATTACACAAAGAGATAGGAAACAGAACACAGCCAACCAGTAGTTATTCCGTTTGTTGAAGTTAATTTTTTCAGAAAAATACCGCATTTAAGAAACTCTAGCCTAATTTTAATGTTGTTCCTGCAGGTTACAAACATAAAATGATATTGCAGACAAACTTTTTATTTAATAACTACGTTTCTAGTAAAACGTTATTCCTATTCGATCTAGGTGTGGGTTGAAGTATAAATAAATATAGATGTAAATAATCGAGCTGGTTAAGGGCGCGGTTCACCTCAGTTCTCAACGTCTTATTTATTCTTATATTTTTATAAGATATTTCATTCCTTATTATAAACATAAATTGTGATTAAATCTTCCTCTTAGGAAATTTTTGTATCTCCGATAGTTTTTGCGTGATTAGTCGTAAACCTAAAAATTTGCACTTTACGGTTTTATGTACGCCACTAAAACCAACTAGCATACCAGACTAAAAAAATTCACAGTGTATAACAATGTTGTGGGCTACGATATGACATGTATAAATACAAAAAATATATATTTTTCTACTTAACAAAAAATGCTGAATTTTAAAATGTAATATTACAAATGTTAACAATTTTTTAAATAAAAAATACATTATTTTTAATTTATATGTTGGTCAAATCATAGCCTACAAAATTGTTATACGCTGTGAATTTTTTTGTCTTATATGTCAGTTGGTTATAGTGGCGTACATAAAACAGTAAGGTGCAAATTTTTAGGTTTACGACTCGTTACGCAAAAACTATGAAAGATACGCAAAATTTCCTAAGAGGAAGATTTAATCACAATTTATGTTTAAAACAAGAAAATAATTACCTGGTACAAATATGAAAATAAAAAAAGACGTTGAAAACTGAGGTGAGCCGCGCCCTTAAACAACATTGACTGCAGAATTAGAGAAATATATTTGCCAGCTGATTCCAAACATTCGAATTGATTTCAGTCATACTTATGGGGCTTATAAAGAAATAGTCCTCATGTTGAATTATTTTCAGCGCTGAGGTATTCAATTGGCTAATAACAGTTTCTTGCTCTAGAAGTGACTGAGCAAATAAGTATTTGTCTTGTAGGATCGATTGAAGTACATTACTTAGGAGCATCAGTACACTGGGTTAACATAATCTACAAATTATTAATACGTAATTCATTTGTTACGTCCTTCTAAATAACATTTATTTGTGCAGTTTTAGAATGTTTTTTTACTAATGTGTCACTTTTAATTCGTTCTTGCTTGTAGTTCAACCGAAGTTGCTACATGTTCTATACACATGTAAGCTATTTAAACTATTTATTAACTCAGATTGAGTTTGAGAATTGCTGAAATTTCACTCTAATCTGGGCAAAAATTCAAAGCAATGCATAATTTTTCATGCTTGTTTTAGCAATAGTCAGATTCGCTAGTTGAAAATTTTAGAAACGTCTTTCTTTCACTTTCTACCTTTACACATTCGCTTATAATATCAAAACTTTTGTTTGCAATATTTACGATATCCATGCATATTATTAATCAGTAGGGTGATACACGAAAAACTTAACTAGCTGTTACGACCGCTATTATTCGGAGAATACGATTTTTCTTCACATACATTTAGAAGTTTTGACTACATTGTCATTTTGGAAAAATCCAATATTTTTAAAATCAATCTCCAAATGGTTTTTCACTGTGCTTAATAACACATAATAGCTGTACATACATAAAAAACAAATTTGGTATAAATTTTTTATGAAGTACACATTACACTTGTGTGTAATGTCATGTTAATATTTTTAACGAACGAACATATTTGACGGATACTGTGCAAAAAACTTCAGTAGAGGATATGAGTCTTTTTAATTTTTGTGAATATTAAAACCTTTTAAGCTGTTTTATGCAGCTTAGCAGATTTAACTTAACAGTAAGAACCTACTCTCACTGACGTAAATGCAATGGGATATTAAAATAGTTCACCTTAATTCCATAGTGTTCTGCCAACTTAACAACAGACTCTACATTAAAAAAATTACTTCCTGCTATACTTTTGTAAATTTTCATTACTTCGTTTACAATTTTTCGGGCACACTTAGAAATGCACTGGTTGAGTGACCAATATTAAGTTCCTATTAGGAACAACTATAATGGAATTTTAAATATTATGAATTATACTCAGATTATGTAAAACCAGTACATATAATCTAACACGGTACCTAAAAATTCCATTAAAATTCTCAGATCTTTACTCGCAAATAGGGACTCCTAGTATGTAAGCAAATATTTTCTTTTAGCAGTACACGGATACGGTATTTCTATTCGTGCTGTTTTTGGATATATTATTTTTCAGTTAAAAACAGAAGCAGGTATCGCAAAACCGTCATCCAGATACAACCTATCTTTTCCAAAATTTATATAATTTTGAATAATTATCAACATTAATATAATGTCTTTAAGTCGATGACTAGCGAAAATTAAAATGAAAAAAAAAAGCGTTAAAATTAGACTGAACAGTAAAAACAGTCTTCAACAAATCTATGTAACGGTTTTATATGTGCTTCTGTTTTGATTTTAAAACAATATTCGAGAAAAAAACACAGTGGCCTGTAAATTCAGGCGTAATCACAGCTCTTACAAGTTCTGTGCCCAATCACAAACGTTTGTTGCAGGAATTTTTCTCTGATTGACGCATTCATACAATAAACGGTTCCTCACCATGACACGAATCCATCAATCAAAGGAGATGTGTGAATTATCGCATTAATTATTTAAAAATAGCTTTTAAAAAAATGTTTCCAAGAGAAACGTGTACCCCTACTACAAACTAAGTTCTTACTGAAAGGTGAACCAGCTACACCCGAATTACTTAATAGTTCTCCTCCGACAGGAAGTGTGTGCTGTCATTACCCGGAAGCAGACCAGTTCGCGAGACAGCGGGGAACCGGACGGCGAGCACAACTCGAGTGGCTGGGTCGCGTTAACTTTTCTGCTCCTCGGAAATACTCGGGAACATATTTCTGCCGCTTGAACACTGGTATCAGCAAAATTTGTAAACTGACAAATCACAGAGCTTTCGTGAATTTAAAGATACACGAAGTTGATAATTTAATAGGCGAAATTGGTTTGTTATTGTCTTTAAATGACTTTCCTCTTCGTCAAACTTAGTTTAAAATGTTTGCAACTGTTTTTTTTTTTATTTCATTAGAGCCAGTAGCGGTAAAATTTTTCCCCTTACCAAACTCTTAAAAAATAATATACATTTTCTTTCTAACCTATTTGCGGATTTACGCAAAGTGGCTGACATCTGGTGGTAGGATACTGTACTTAGTTAACAGGTATAAACAATGTTGTAGTCATAAGGATACGTGGTGTACAAGAGATTTTGATTTGATAAATTTTAGAACTTTCCGCATGTCTTTTGGCATTTGGCGATTTAATAACCAGTAATAATGTGTTCCGATTTCATACTGGAGTGTCGAAACCATTCTGGTAACGGCATTTCTATGCACAATTTCCCAAAGAATGAAACATATTCAAAAATTCTCCTACATTATCCATAATTGCATACACTTCCACAACAGGCTCAAACAACTTACATTTCAAAATTACGCCACGTTTATTGCAACATAAATCAAAATCCCCATTACGACACATCATAACAACGTCTTGATTATGCCTGATAACAGCACAATTTTGTGTTATGTAGTGCTGCACTCTGGAGACAAAAAATCCGCGAATAGTAGAATTATTTGTTTTACGTGTCAAAAATACTGTGCGCTGAATCTAAGGACGGCTTGGTCATATACATGGGGCTGCCGTTACGCTAAGTCACCGAGGATGAACGAATGCCGGCGAGTATTCCCGAGGAGCGGAAAAGTTAACCTGGCCCAGACGCTCGTAGCATAACAAACCTGAGGAGGCCGGTCAGCGAGAAGCAGGTGCTATTTCAGCCACCCGTCTACGTGGAAGGCCTGCAAATAATCACTGGCACACGCAGAAATAACCTCTGCTGCCAGTTGCGAGTGTAAACTACTACTGGGCCCCCACCTGCCCGTCATACTCCGCAGCGATCTGCCAATGAAAGCCGCTGTTAAGTGGCACATTTTACGAGCTCCGCCCTCCTGACGAGGTGTCAAAATAAAATAAGCCATGAAAATTTTTTGCAAATATTATTTCTTTAAACCTACCAAGAAGCTGATCTAAATCCGTCACAAATGTGTGTTAAAATTGATCTTCACTATTACTACGTTTAGAGTAACAACTCAATCCGGATTAAACTAAGTAGCTGAAGACGGAAGAATCTTGATTCAAATTTTACTTTAAACACGTCCCTTCTGGACTGAA
Organism: Medauroidea extradentata; assembly: GCA_003012365.1. Taxonomy (NCBI): domain Eukaryota; kingdom Metazoa; phylum Arthropoda; class Insecta; order Phasmatodea; family Phasmatidae; genus Medauroidea; species Medauroidea extradentata. The sequence goes on from PNEQ01090323.1 coordinate 27,039, forward strand.
GTAAAAGTGGAGAGGGTAATCCAGTTCAGTCGGCGAGGTGGACTGCAGTGTAGAATCCAGATTGAAATGTTTACTTTAAGGGCGCGGTCAACCGCAATTTTCATCACTTTTTTTTTATTTTTTATTTGTACCAGATATTTTTTCCCTTATTTTAGACACAAAATGTAACTAAATTTGGCTCTTACGAAATTTTTTTATCTCTCTTAGTTTTTTCGTAATGGCTTGTTAAAAGTCATATTTTGTATGTTTCCGTTTTAACGACTACACTAAAATAAACTCATATAACAAACGCAGAAAACCACTGTGCATAAAGACATTGCAGGCTACAATGCCATGATCATAAAAATAAAGAATAAGAATTATTTGAATTTAAAAAATTCCTGAAACTAAAAATAAAAATTTTAAAAATTCAATATATATTTTTTTAAAACAAACAATTTTTATTCTTTATTTTATGAGCATTACATTGTAGCCTGCAATGTCTTTACCCACTACGATTTTTTTTTTTAGGATTGTATGCCAGTTGGTTTTAGTATAGTCGTTAAAACTGAAACATGCAAAATATGACTTTAACAAGCCATTACGCAAAAACTAAGAGACAAAATTATTTCATAAGAGCCTAATTTAGTCACATTTTGTGACTAAAATAAGGGAAAAAAATATCTGGTACAAATAAAAAATATAAAAAAGGTTATGAAAATTGCGGTAGACCGCGCCTTTACACTCATCGGACTGAACTGAACGAAAACAAAACGGTCGCCATAGTGAATCGTTTCTTTGGTTATATAAGAAGTTAGAACTATCCTGGGCTAGCTAAATGATCCAGTTTAATGTTATAAAAATTATTGGTAATGTCAAATAAATCAAAATAACTCAAATAAAACAAATAGCATACATTCTCCTCTTACTTTTTTGACAGTCATTTGTTCTATAGTCCAATGTTTCGCAAAGAGATGTCTCTGGACATGGATTCAGTTCATGTTTACATGTCAATCTAGATTGAAAATTCTACTATACTACACATTCACTTCAGGTTCGCTCCATGTTGAGTCCAGTCTTAAATTCAGTCCAGTCCGGAATTTTGCTATGAAAGCACTGTATGTAGCCTAGTTTTCTTTTTATAACAAAATAATTGTAACATGTACTTTGGAAAGTCCGACCACTTGGCTCTGTGGTTAAAATTCCTGGTTGCTAGGGCCCAAGGGTCCCGGGTTCGTTTCCCAGCCGGAGAGGTCAATATTTACAGTTGCCTCTCTGAGTTCAGGATTTGTGTTGTGTTGTTGTCTCATCTCCGTACTGAGGAAGACAATGTCTAACCACCGCACAATCATCTCGCCTAGTCAACCTCAGAGAACGTCGTGGTTTCAGTCACAGAGCATTCTCCGTGGTTATAAACTTGCCTTCTGGCACAACTCCCGTCATTACAGACAGGAAATATTCGCGGGTTCACTGACGCGTAGGATAGCCTCACAGAATATTCGTGTGGTCAAGCAGTCAACAGCTCTTCATTAGCTGCGCACTTAGAGTAAATATAGGGTAGAGGGAGTATCCTCTATACAGCTGCATACGAAATTGTGTGTTCAACATGTGTCACGTGACTTTAGTGAAATATGCGCGGGAGATTTGAAGTAACATTGAGAGAAAAGATAATAATTGCTTAGTAAATACAACCATGTTGGGTTATTTTGGTACCATATGAACATACGAACTAAGGAGAGCATACAACCATATTATCGCATAATACAATTGCGTAGAAGTTTCAGAACGACAAATGTAAACAATGTCTGCCACGTTACTGTTTTCCTTAACCCAGCTGTTTTTAGTAAAATGTAAATATTAGCTACATACTTACTATAAGGTTTTGAACCGAGATCTTGGTGACACCACATGACTAAATATATATACTGGAAGGTACGCTATGAGTTTCAAACATCACGACTGCATTTTAACGCCGAGAAAGCATAAATAAACGACACCAAACTCTCGAGACCATGTTGGACACACATTTGTGACGTCATGCTCCCTCTACTGTATATTACCTCTATGGCTGCGCACTAACAAGGTGAAATAACATGATTTGGTTTTAATTTTCTTACTTCTTTGATATTGGCTCATAGCCTTTTTTTTTCAGAACAAAGAGATTGTTTTTTTCGTTCGGTTTCTTAGTATTTTACGTTACAAGCGAAAAAATGTTCCTCCATGCCCTAAAAAACACTACTCGGCTTCCAACTCGCATGCGTCTGTAAACTCGAGCACAGGCCCCCAGGATGAGTCAAATAAAGCAAAAGCAAACTGTGAAAGTGACACGAACAAATAGTTGTTTGAATTCCTGCATGCGTCGAAAAGAAAACAGAAATTTTTCAGGTCCCTACCTATCATCGTCGTCGTTGGGTTAGCAACATATGAAACAATTTTCAGCACTTCTATGAGATGGGTCTACAATAACCTACTCACATTTAGGTTAACACTGCAATATTCACAAAAATGGCGAAAATATTAGCCCCTGGCATTTAGGGCATGCTAAATTATTCTCACATACATTAGCCACCTATGAAACTTTTGTTTATCTCGGTGATGCCCACATTGCTGTAAGAGTTTTAAGGCGTTTTTATAATACCCTGAAAACGATAATCAAATAATTATTTTCGTTATAAACAACATCAACCTCATGTGTCGTTTTAAAGTTTTTAGCAAAATTGTAACCTGCTCAATTCAGAAAATGCTTTGGTCCGAAAGTTGTGGCATGAAAAATTGCTGAGCACCGCTGTATACAGGGTGTTCCTAAAGGTTACCGACAAACTGAAACCACGGGTCGGGGGCACTACGCAGAGTCAGAAAAATATAGAAACCTTGGGTTTCCGATGCACCGTTTTCAAACTACAGTCTAAATACTGTAGCCAATAAGACGTGAGCGCGCGAACTCTGACTCGTGCCGCGGGAAGCGTTGTTGCCAGATCGTCGATATCTACTGTGATCATAGCTGGTTTAATTAGGGAAAGGCGAACCAAGTGTAAGTCACTGCAGACAGCCGAAGCTTTAACTACTGTTCGTGGCCTGGTGAAAGTGGTCCACTCCTGGTCCGCAGACCTCGGTTCGAATAACGAACAAGACACCTTGTTGTGAATTTAGTATTACTGACTGGCTATGTTTAAAATCAGCCTCAGAGATAATAATCTGTTAAACACGCTTGTTTAATGTAAGTGTTCAAAAGCTACCTTGTTTCCTTCTCCTATAAAAATAATACAACGAGAAAATGAAACCTCCCTCATAATCGCCATAGCTGCATTGTTGTGTATTCGTTAAATAAAAAAAAGAAAGGGTGTTTTGAGGTAGAGGAGACTGCATGACTTAAAAATGTTAATGTGGACAATGTCTTTTGTGTTGAGGAAACACAATTCTATTTAGCCTTATTATGTAAGAGGTTTGTGAAGTTTATTGTCTCAATACATTGTTTTCGTTATTAAGAATTGTTTGTTTAAAAAAAAAAGTCAATTAGCTTCAAAACTGGTAGGTTTGTTGTAGTTCGAACTTAAATTAGATTGAAAGACGTTTTCTGTTTCAATTATTTTGTTAGCCACTGTTACAAAACATTAAACATTGTTTGGTTTTAAAACGTGCTAGTCGTAAGAAAATCGATTCATAGGTAGGCTGTGTACACGTAAAGAGAAATGAGTTCGAAATTTTCCACAACATATACGTTTCTGCGAATAAGTATGTTACTAACACTTTCACAGCCAAGTCAAACAATACACTTTCCACCAAAATAACTCGTTTCAAAAACTAACATAGCTACACGAGCAACAATTGTTTGTGTTTACGAACAAGGTGTTTCAAGAAAGAAGTTTCGCACCGAAGCTTATGAGAGTAAAGAAAAATAACAGTTTCACAGTAGTAAACATAAAGAAACATTACAGTTGCACAGTAGT
>PNEQ01090324.1:0-30964 GCA_003012365.1 Medauroidea extradentata
TTAGTAGAATTCTACGAGAGGTAAGGCGAATCTCTCGCCCAATTATCAGCCCGTTAAAATCGCCCAGGAAGTCGTCACCCATCAAGCACCCCAGGGTGCAGCAGCTCAAAAGAGAGGCCGACCAGAAGCCGAAACAGCTTTCCCAGCACAAGCGTAAGCTCCTACAGGAACTATTCTAAAAGGTGAGTCTTCACTAAGCACTCACCCACCATGCTATAAAGTGAGAATTTGTACACTCGGCTCACCCTTCAGGTGCCATCTCGTGCTCACCTAAACTACAGCCTGAAGGCAACCCTCACCCATTTTTGGCCAGCCAAGTGGCGACAAGGCCAGACGCCTCCCACCAAGATGATCTGAATTTGATTTTTGGACGGGGTGGTCCCCAAATTTTCTCATGTGGAAATAGTGCCAGACTGACACTGCTTGACTGGTTTTCTCTGGGATCTCCTGTTTTCCCTGCACCCTTCATTCTGGTGCTCTTCTCCATTGCAAGGCACCATCCTACATCATTCTAGAGGGAAAGCAGATGTCTACGGGCAGGTATTCGTACGATAGCCTAACTCTCAGAAATATTCCTCATATGATATTAATATTATTACCACCAAGTGTGTGTAGCACAAAATTGAACGAACAATAAAAGGTGCTACTACCCGGCACGGCATAAGTAACAGTCTTCCCTCTACCCTCAAGCTGCTCAACCGGCATGCTGTGTTTTACTGGTATTCGTGTTCCCAAGAGACATTAGCACTTCATCTTTATAATAATATATCGGAAAACAGAAGGTCTATAATTTTGTAACTACACAAAAAGTATACAAGACACACATACATAATATTATACTGTTTTATACACTGATACAATCAGAGGTGGATCCAGCTACTGCATAGGTTCTAGAGTGGGAGGGGGCACTTCTTAAAAAGTAGGTATGTCTGCACCTGAAGTCAAATAAGGGGGAGTAGGTAACTCTATCCCAGAAAATGTAGTTGTTAAGGTGCAAAATGGTGCTTTAATATATCACTTTAAAAATTTGTAATACTTTAGGATTAACTACTGTATACACAAAATGTCACTGGAGGGGGGGGGTGTAGGAAGGTCTGGGACCCCAGCCCTTCCCTCCCGGATCCATCACGGGATACAATGAAATTTGTTCTTTTTTTACACATATAAAACTTCAACCCACTAGACAAAGTAAAAACATCAACAACAACAACAACAACAACAACAACAACTTCTACAACATACTGTATTCCATAATATACAGAAGTCGTGAAAGATAGTACTTAGTTTTCAATTTATTAACTGTAAGGAAATTTGTATGAACATTGGCTGTAACTATTAAACCGTTTTCACAATGAATTATAATGCTTCTGCAAAAGACATAAACTAATCAATTAAATAATCTTCAGTCAAATTTATTTTAAATATGTAATAGGCTGAAATCCATTACAATTTACAATACTGTAGATGAAAATTAGTTTTTTTTTTCCAAAACAGTTATACAAACATGATACAGTAAATATTTTATAGAAAAGTAAATTACTGTATATACACTGACTGCAAGGAGAATTAATACTTCTGTATAGTTCTTGAAGTAGAGTACAATAATAATTACATGAATTCTCTGACTCATTAAAAAAAAACCATTAATCCAAATATTCACATGTGTCAACTGCAAAGATATATGAACACAATTAGGACTATATGTACAACTTGGACATTACAGAGAGGTGGTCGTAATAAAAGGGGTTGTTATAAAACCTACATGTACCATTACGTACACTGGTAAGTTTTACCTTGGCATCATTGAAGTGTTCTTGTTTAGGAATAACTGATGTAACAACACTTCACTTAGATACAGGCATTTGCTTGTTTTTGTTGTCCACCAAAGAAACAGTCACGATAAGAATATTGTATTTTTGGAGATAAACAGCTTGGGAAAAATTCTAAAGTTTTTATTCACATTTTATAAAATACCTATCTTATAGTGCAAACTGTTAAAATTTAGGTGCATTCAGATTTGTTTTAAAGAGAGCTCAATGCAGTTCCATATCAAAAACACAGCAATAATAAAGCTTCTGCCTATCCCGACTGAATAAGTAACATCTAGCCACGGTCATAACAAGGTCATACCAGATCCAGCTGATAATGTACCCTAACTACAACTGCTCACCTTCCATATTCGCACGGCTGCCGGTAGGGTCCTCAAAGTTACACCCTCGAAGGTTGGCTCCTTCCAGGTTGGCACACAGCATCTTGACGCCCAGCAGCTGCGCCCCTTCAAGGACTGCGTGAGAAAGGTCTGCACGTTCCAAGCAACACCAGCTGAGGTTTGCCCCCACCATTCGACAGCCGTGCAGGCAAGCATACTGGTATACAAGTTACCACATTGATTCAGCAACACAGTTTTACGGAATTGTAATTTAAGAAAAAATATTGGAGGGATATAAAACATACACTCGACTCATCTTATAACATCAATAAAAGAATAATAATCACACAATAATGTTACATTTTAGTACAAACTGTATGGTATGTTACGTAAAGCTTTTAAAACATTAAACACTTGTATACCATTTTCACTAGCTTTGAAGAGTTAAAAAGCAAAAAAATAAACAGTAAAATGCTCATTCATGAAAGTTAAGGGCAGAAGTTAGCTTTATGGAAGTGTGAATTTACGATTTTTAAGTTCCTTACTAAAATGATGATATATGAAAAATAATCTGTATCTTAAAGAATACTTACCTAAGTTAACATGAACACACTGTTGATTGGGGCTCGGAAAATAAGAGCTCTACTATATCTTGGTCTCCTTAATTCTATACATAAATTCCCCCCGGAGCTACGAGCCAAAACTGAGAGACCAGTGTAGAAATGGTTGGAAAGACAACCTTTGCATTTGTCCTTAATGCTAGTATGTAGAGTGTAATCAGAGATGAGACGGATTTTCTGGACTTTTACAAAGCATTTCAGATACTTTAAAAAGCAGTAAGCAAGAATTGCATTTCAATTGTTCTTGTAATTTATATGTGCTTCTCATGTAAGATTTATTTTCTATGTGTGTATTATGCATTTTAGGAAGAATTAGAACTTTAAATTTGGCTCACTTTGCATCTACCATTTCCTGTGCAAACTCTACTGAAGCCCTATATCATTTCTAAAGAAGAAAAAAGAAATATGTACATAGTATGAAAGAAAATTCTAGGCTGATTTTGTCAACTTCAGGAAAAATTGTAAGAATTTTGTAATTCAAGAATTTTGTACATACAGACTTTAAATGGGTTCTCTAAATCTATACTTTCCACACAATGTTTGAACTATGAAAATGTAGTCTACACTATAATTTATAATGGTACTGTACTTTTAATGAGTGCTTTGCAGCGACAAAAGGCAGGGACAGGGAAAACAGAACAAGCAACAACCATCAACATACCGTTCAAAATATTTTTTTTTTTCAAATTTTATAAGTACTATAAGTAAACATAATAGGTATATACAAGCTCACGTAAGAATCACAGTTATCGGCTTAGCATGGCAACATGCACAACGTGAAATATGGCAACGCTGGAAATGCAGTTGCATCGGGCAACGCTGTCGTAATTTGCTCGGCCTCGATTGTTATGGACGCCATCTTCGTACTGCACGAAAATGAACGTGGCACAGCATTGCTTGCGTGCATATTGTTTTTATTGTGATAACGAATGGCACTACCGAATCAGTTCCAATACAACTACCATCATTTCTTTATTGTGTGTGACATACTGCAAGAAGTTAAGAAGTTACGTTTACGAAACTGATTTTTCATAATACTTGCCAGAGTTTATTGGTGGTTTTTGGGAACATTCTCTGTAAACACACACATATATACGTACCTTGACACATATTATATGTATTATCATGTCGTTAATTTTGAACTGTATTTTAGTCTCGTTTGAAGCTTTCAATTGTAATTGAACACATCAGGTTTGTCCGGTCATAGCAACGCATCAAGCAAACTTCATTTGGATCATTTTTTGAACACAAGGAGTTGAAATTTTATACTACCCAAGATATTCCGATTAAGTTCATAAATGTCTTGTGTCGTTTTATATACGTACATGTTTTGATTTCTAACGATAGATTTTCATTTTGGCGAAATGTATGTACAAATGGATAAATAAACTGTATTCAGTTGGGATCATGCACTAAAAACAGTATAATTGTTTTCGCTTTGAATAATTCACAGCGCGGGTAATATGGAACAGCCATGTCTTTTGTTTGTCCAATCATAAGATATCTTATTTGTGGAGCATTGTGCATTTCAGCCAATCACAAATGAGCTAGCAGTGATGTCAGTTTTAGTTGCCGCCTCGTAAAGACGGCTTTGCTTGTTTTGATTACCTAAAGTTTAGCAAACGAATATGGTGAAATAAAAAACTAAAGGAGATCATGGAATAGATAAATTATTTAATATTATGCCTAATAAACAAATGCTTATCGCTTTTGGCAGTCTGATTCATAATAGCAAAGATACTAACCAAGGTAAACTGTACTGTTACTATTCCAATCCCATGTATCATTTCAATAACCTAAAAAATTGCTTGTTAATGTAAACATTCAATTCTTACAACAACCCATAATTACTGTACAACAATTTTTTGTGCTGATATGAATTATCGTAGTAACAGGATTTCACTGTACATTGAGAAAACCTGTGGCAAATAGAGGTGTTCACGACTTTAACAACATGGTGAGAGACAAGTGGTCGGACTGACAAATATTTACCAAACTGCCATTTCAATAATGGCTCAATTATTTCAGCCAATACTAGTTTGAGATGACAGAGATAGTATTGCAATGCACGCAGTCTTCCCAACCTCTCATTCAACATCTCTTGGTCAACAGGGATATGACACAAACATGCTCCTAAATAACACCAGGCACACATAGTTGTGGAAATTAAAATTATTAAAGTTTGGTCACAATACTCGACTAATAATGGGAACCTATCTGATGCAGACTTACTGCTGAACATTTTTTTGAGCCAAATTACCGCACCACAGAACACTTTGTAGCATTTGTCTACAGAAAGATAGCATATTTATTTTCTTTGTTTTCAAACTTCATGTGTATATACGTAATCATATTACATACTACGTCTAGCTCTTTGGATTGTCTTAATTCCGGATTTTCCTGCATTTGGTTGATTGATATTATTTTACAGTTTAATTTTCTTTGGATAGTTAGGGATAGTTATTATATGCCTCTACCTAGGTTAACAAGATAAATTATTTTATTTATATTTTTTTATTTATGTCAGGAATCACATCCTATAATTTTAATTTTAAATTGAATGTATATTTTCCATTTTTGTTTTGTATCCTCGTTGGGGATTGTAATTTATTCTTTTAATCTCTTACCCAGACGCCTGGATAGGCTTATTAATTGTTGATTTAGAGAATAGTCGAAGGTTTTTGGGGAATTTGAAGGTAATTCTTGGCTTGGCTTCGGTAGAAACATGACACGTTTTCCATAATTTCGCTCTATGCTCTTAAAGCGAGCGCCATCCTAAATGTAGGACATAAATTTGGCAAGCCAAGAGTAAGTAATGAGGATAGGAGGCCAAATTAGTGTTGTAGAAGAACCGATTTGTCCCTAATTTTCTTTTGAGCGAGCAAGAAATGTGGCAGACGACGGGGACGCCTTGGCATGACGCCATTGCCGAACTATGTTCGTCGATTGGTATGACGTCGTTAAATTAATATTAACAGTAATGTTTCCTGCCTTGACAGTACTTTAGGAGTATCTATTATTCTGTTTGCTACATCAGAACATTAAATTTTTGTCAGACATCCAGAAGTTAGTATCATGACTGTAGGCTACCAAGTCCAGAAGTCCTGAGAATATTTTTTTAAAGAACCTTTTGCCTACCGCTCTAAAGAGTTGGAGTTATAACCGGGAACATAATTATTTATTTCAAAGAAACTTATGCAATAAGGGTGAAATTTAGAGTTAGAACTAACGTCAGCACAGAAGTTAACTTCAACATATATTTTCAAAGGCCTAAATTCATTTAATTAGCAATGATCATCTGGATTAATTTATTATTATTCAAGTACATATCCCTCATAAGTTAATGTTGTAAAGGATGTGTTAGTAGATTACCAGATTTGGTTCAAGCCTATTTTATTACCTTCAGTTTTACATTCAATACTACTATAACTAGCACTATTAACTATTCAGTCAATAAATTTCTCTACTTTCAAAGTGATCTTGTTTAGTAATTACTATAAGAGTTTTACCTTGACAAGGGTAAAGGTGTTCTATGCTCTGGCATATGTCACAACACTGGTTACACACACAATACTTTCACACCACATAATAAGTAAATACAAATTAAAACTTTAACCTTCACTTCACCTTAAAGTTGATGTAGCGCAGATCCAGGCGGGACAGATCCGAGCCAGCCAAGTTGACACCCTGGAAGCGAAGCTCTGCAGTGTAGGGTGTCATTATCAGTGCGTTGATCACGTCACGCCTTGTGAGCGGGACATTGTCTCGAGACCGCTGGCTGCTCTGGATCATGGCTTCGAGCTGAGGCACTACGGACTCGATACCGAAGAACCTCGCCTCTTCCAAGACACCTTCAGTCACATTCATCAGCGTACTGAGTAACAGCAGCAGACAAAGTAGAAAAAATATTAAGTTATGTAAAGTAGGGTGAATAGTCAGAAAACCAATGGGATAACAAAAATTAGATGTTTCAGTTTTCTCTGTAGCAAAATTGATAACTAAACCATAACAAAACTAAAATTTTCAATCTCAGCAAATATTCTAATTCAGTACTGATCAAATGTTTGTTTAGATGTCTGACATTGAAATCTTAGTCTGTTTATACATTTTACTACCTAAATACTAAGACACTTTTTCTTAAGAAGGATTCTGCAAAGATAAAAAAGATGCAACATGTTTCTACTACTATTTTTGCAATTATACAATCAAACAATTGTTTTATTGATGTAAAAATTTTTTCTTATACTTACTTTTTCTGCAACTTTTATTAAGGACTAAAACAACTAAAAAATTATTAGCTTATGTTTCAGCACAATGAAATGTCAGAAAAATCTTTTGCTTTAGTTGCATTATTAAAAATTTGTATTCACACTATGGAAACATTGGCTTGGACAGAATAGGATGTATAGCTATAAACTATCTCAGTATTCACCAGGAGTGATTTATAAAAAAAAAACAGCTGAAATCAAAATACAACACGTAATTCACAATATGTATGTATTTAAGCCGTACCACATCCCTTACAGTTCTTTATTTTTAAATTTATACATATTTCACACCACAATGCTTGAGCAGCACTTGAACAGAGTTTGTAGATTGTCACTGGTGTGCGTACCAGTCGGTGGAAGTTGCATTAACACAATTACAAATTTGAAATAAATTTCCAAGAATTGTGAATATTCAAAACTATTTACAGATAATCACAGTTTGTACATGACCACAGATGTTGTGGATGACCTGGTCAACTTGTCAGGTGGATAATTCTAACGAATAATAGAGAGTTAACTGTTATTGTATTACTGACAGCGGAACAAAATTATCATTAGTGTTGACCAGATAAGGGAATTTATTGATGCCAACAAGAATGTGAATACTATGAAACAGTACAATTTTAAAAAATAGATTTACAGTAGCGGGAAAAAAAATAATTTGACAACATTAGTTAATCGAGGTCGAAAGGCCATGTCCAAAGCTATCGGAATGTAACGTTTGGTGACAGAACAATAGAAAAGACATAAATAAATTCAATCTATTGTATTTGACATATTATACTTGCATCATCAGTTTCAACATCATGCCTACATGGTACCTTTATTATTTCCTTTTCAGAACTAATGAAATGTTCCCTTCATTGTGACAACTCCGAATGCAACTACTGATTGTTGTCACACCACTGAATGGGTTTGCAGTATTGTTCATGGGTTACAGAATACGTGGTGCTGTTAAGACCAGCACTGGATCCAGACCATTTTGTGAGGGGGGCAAAGCTGGCTTATGTCGTCCCTTTCCTACATTTTTTTTTCCAATGTCATGGTAAGACAAGTAAAATATTGGGTAGAAAAATATTTAATGCGTCTGCATTATTAAATTCATTTTAGTGTTTTAGATATTGAATTTTTGCTACCCGAAAACTCTCTTCTTCAAATTATAACATGAAATTAACCTACATAGTTATTTCTATTTAATATTCAGGTTTTGACATACAAATAATAATTGTAAGTACACACTACGACATGACACTACATACTATGTTTCCTAACTTTGTCAAGCAAGGCCTGGCCAGCCTGCTGCCGCTTTGATATGCTGCCTAGGGCACATGCCCCCTCTTGCTCCTCCCTAGATTCGGCACTGGTTAAGACTTAAAAAGATGTATTTTCATTAAAGAAAATTTGCTGTTTTAAATACTACTGCAGTATAAATGGCACCTAAAAATGGCTAAAAACAGCTTTCCCAGACTGCTGTCATATAAAAATACCAACTGGAATCATCAAACAATAATAGAGAAGCATGCACTGGACTTTACTTTGCACTTTCCATTAACAAAAAAGTAGGGTCACCGCTTAAAATCCCACAGCAAAAGGCTGTGACTGTTTCTGACACACGAGCCAGTTCAACTCTTATCACCTACCCATTTCGTACCTCAGATGCAGCAGAGCACCTGTCCTATAGGGCTCTTAACACTTTTTTTAAACAACAAAATTTTAAAAATTACATATTTAACAAGGCAGGCACACTTACCTTCTGGATTCACATCGCTATTAAAAATCAACTGCCCATTTCTTAGATAGTTAAGAATTGGCTCAAAGAAGGTAGGGCTGCGGTCAATCAGATACGCTCCATTCTTGTCCATATTGCTTGGAGTCATTATGTAACCCTTCTCGCCTTCCGCAAACATCCTATAACACACATTTAAGTTTATAACTACAGTATTTATTCCTACATACATTATGTATGCAAGCAACTAGCCATTAACAGCAAAATATTATTTTGCTTGATTTTGGCGTGCTGTGTTTCCATAGCAAAATTAGCGTTACTTTGGGTGCAAAAATCTGAAAAACTATCAGATTTACGCTGCCAAAAGAATAAAGTATCAAATATTATATATTTGTGATAAAACAATGTAAATATTCTTTGATATGAAAACCATGTTTTAAAAACATTTTCAAAATCACTATTAAACTACTAGACAAGGCCTAACACAAAGCGTTGTCAAACTACATTTCACAACATATGTGATGAACTGCAATTTTTTCAAACAACGATGCCAAAAAATTCCACAGTGTTTACAATTATTTTTTTTAAATCCTAAATGAGAGCAGGTACTAAAAAACTGTTGCACAGTTTTGTTAAAATAAACGTTAATTAGGTTAAGTAATTTTTTTCAAGACAAAATACACAATGGTTTCAACTAATTATAGAATTCAGGAAAGTTCCATTAATGACTAAAGCTAATCCTATAGAATTTATTTTTAGAAAAAATTAGAAAACACAGTCTAACCAACTTTCAACATAACTGTGCAACAGTTTTTCTATATCTGCTCTAGTTTAGGAATAAAAAATAATTATTGTGAAAGTGGTTAGAAATGATGGATCATGGCCTTAAATTGCAAACCAGCATCGCCAATATTCAAACTGACTCTTATGATTGGTTCAAAAACACAAAACTAGTTTTTATCTGAGCATCTTGTTGACAATTCAAGGTTATTGCAAACTGGGCCATTAGCAAGATGAAAATAAACAGGGAAGGAATCAGCCATGGCACTTATTAAGGAACCAACCCAGGATTGGCTGGGGTGATTTAGGAAAATCAGGTAAAACCATAATCAGGATGGTCAGATTGACAACTGAACCACCATACTCACAAATGTGTTTTACCACAACACCAACTCGCTTGGTCTAAATATGTACTTGAAAACTTTATATGAATGTAGAGTTAATGCCTTGCAACAGCATTCCTGAACAAACCCCACATAACACTTGAATAAAAACTTAATAACAGTGCAATGACCATTGGAATACTGGTTGGTGTCTGGCCCAATAAAAGGCACCCTATTTTTTGGACAATGTATATGGAGCTACTGCAGTCATGTTCAATTCATGTGTGGTTTTTTCTTCATGTTTGTACAACTAGTAGCATAATAAAAAGTTGCATGAAGAAAACTGTGGGAATTTCCTAGACAGTAGCAATACAATGGTTGGACACGTAAAATATTTCATGAGTCATATTGTTTTCAGAACCCTATAACCATTTGTGAATTTAGGAACATACTACAAAAAATTAGTGGGCCACCACAAAGTTTTACGTGAGAAAACTATACAATAAAAATTTGCCCACACCTTGCCAGCATGCTCATGGGCTCCTTCGTCAGCAAGGTGCTTTTAGAAGTGGTGAAGTACTTTCCGCCTACATTCAACGTGATCCAATCAGCATTGTGTCTACTGCACGTCTGCGCTGGTGCGTCAGTGGCTGACGAACTCTCCGGCACCGATGCCGGGCACACGTGACTGCAGGCACAGATGCCATCGCATTCACTCGTGCGCTGGATGAAGTTCTCAGTCTCTGCTACATACAGTATGTCGTCGTCCCTGGACCAAAGACATTCCACAATACAAGATATAAGTGACAGGAATTCAAACACAACCAAAGTTTACAAAGAATTACAATCAAATACAACAAAAATTCCTAAATGCAATACCGGTAATTCTCCTTGGAGAATGGTAAGGAATGTTCAGTTCAACATATCCTTAGGAATCCTCAGTTATAAATTTCTATAAACAAGAATTACATTATACAGTAATCAAAAGTTGACATGTGAAAAGTAAAGCTAGAGAATACAAGGCAATATTTTCCCAATACAGTATACTGGCCACGGGGGTGTAACTAATATAGGGAAAATAAGCCCTGTCAGCTTCGATTAATATCTGTACTTAAATCGCAGCAGCACCGTCACAATACCAGAATAGTAAATGTTTTCAATTTATTTTTATCATTTGAATTTTGTACTGGTCAGTGGTCACCATTTTCGTTAGGAAGTGAAATGGCGTGAAGAATGGTTCTGTTTGATTAACTAATGTATTGAGCGCTGAGTGATCAGAAGCTTAATATTTCATTAATTGCTGAAAGTTATGTCACATAAGTGTTGAGTTCCCGAATGTAAAATACGTTTGGTGTACTGTGAGACACCGTCGCCCTGTATACGAGGAGATTGTATTTCAAAGTTTGCATGTAAGTGCAGGTCAAAGCCACTTTTACTGATCGTGTAACTAGTAAGTTCTGTCTTACATCACAGGAAAAGCAAAGTAAAAGTAAAAATTTAAAAGGGTTTTTGAAGTTGCTGTGAGCTTTCATTTTCATTGCCGTGATTTAATTTACGTTTTTGCTATTTACACATGAAGAGAAAGTAGTGTCTTTAACCAGCATTTAAACCCACATGTAAACGATGAGACTAAAAACAACTATTTATTTGCGAGTAGTACAAATGCTATTAACATCAAACATATGGTTATGAACAAAAGAAATTATTATTTTTACGATGTAGCAACTTAACCACAACCCTAAATAAATAAAATGAACTATAAAAGCAAACACAGGTGCCTGCAGTTATGACAGTCGAAAATGTTCAATCAATATACAAATACGTGATATTGATAGAAGTCGATCTATTGTAATAAAAAAAGGGCCATGTACAATGCATTTTCTTTGGTGTTTCCATTTTTTGCTATAGGTAGAATGCAGCACTAGTGAAAAAGCAACGAAGAAGGAAATATTCAAGACCCATTCCATACAAGGGGTGGCCCTGCCTATGGCAATGTATGGGAGCTACGTGAAGCCGCAGTTTTGGTTGTCTCATTATGGCAACCACCTGTTCCTTAACCAATTGCAATTCGAAAAAGTTCGTAATGATGTTACCCGGTCCAAGCAATTTTGTTCCTTAAATCGCAAAGTTGCACTACTCTGAGATATTTTAATTGTTTAGAGGCAACACAAGTGTCCATAACCTCAAAACACCTCAGCGCCATGATGGAACACCCAAAAATCTGGCTTCAACTACGTCACAGCAAGCCATCTCCTGACTATTCCTATTTCCATGATTCTATAGCATTGAGCTACCGCTCTTTCCATAGGAGTCATGCTCGAAGATACTGGTCAAGTTGAAATTATTCAATTGTTAGAATTATGGCAGTTGCAGCTAAGAATTTTCGATGTTCTGGAAATATTCAATTACAAAAGAACACAAATACAAATTCAAGATGCATTCTTCCAAAAAAATTTTTCGAGAGAAAACAAAAAATTTAATTAAAAAATAGGCCTACCGTCAACTTTATGGAATACTTAAATAGCAAAAAGCATACTTGTCACAATTTTTATTACATAATCTAGATTGATAATAATGAAGGCTACATTGCTGGGTACATAAATGTAATGGATTCAAGGGCTAGGCCACTTTGTTACTAATATCAGACAGATATGCAACCCATCTGCTTACAAAGCAGTTATTTCATTTTAAACAAATTTTGTTGGTGTTTGTTAGGTTTACATTTGTTAATTTGCATTATTTGGAGCTTTAATTTGCATACTTAAACTACTCTTATTGGAATACGATTTTTGTTTTCCTTCCTTGGCAAAAGCAGTGGTATGTGAAGGCCATGCTAAAGGAAAGAATCAATAATTAGAGACATTTTTATACGGGGGCCGCAGTGGCCGAATGATCAGACCATTCATAACCCAACAAAGCAATACGGGTTCGATTCCCGGAGGGGTTGACCCCCCCCCCCCCTCCACGGATTTTCGCACGTGGGAATCGTGCAAGACGATGCAGTTAGTCGGCAGGTTTTCTCTGGGATCTCCCATTTCCCCCACCCATTCATTCTGGTGCTGCTCCATACTCACCTCATATTATCCCCCACCACCTCCTCAATGTTAAGCGCTGACCAAAATCTCTCACTCACTCAAATTTTTATAGGGAGCAGACAGGGTTTGGTTATCAACTTTTAAATTTGGAATTTGGAAGTGCTATTTTATAGAACAAAGGTACACCTCCAACCAACATACTCGTCAACTTACCGAATAAGTTTCAAATCATCAATTTCACCTCCTTGGGGCGTGAAAAGTCTTTTAGCAGTAATACCAAATTTTGAACTTGCAGAACTCAACAGCTCATCAAGAGAATGTGTCACCAAAACCACCTAAAATAAGAAGAAAAAAGTTTAATAACAGATGGTAGGTAATCTACAATTTATGAACCAATTAATTAAACGCTTAGGCTATCTCAAACTACACCTAATTCCTTAACAGGTTCTGTATCAATGTTCTGTACGGTAACCTAAAAAAACTTTGATAGTACATAGATTTTTCTAAACTCACTGAACAGAGACTGTAACAGATTACCTAAACATACAAGTCCAAAAACTTATCCTAGTTCTGTACGTTCCGGTTGCCAACCAGCAAGAAATATTTATTTTCAAATGATTCACATAAAGGCATTAAAGTGGAAGAAATGCATAATTTTATATTTGTACAACATAGTACAGTATTAGTTTTATATACAATACATGTGAATACATTTTCCACTTGAGAAAAATTTTTTATCTCTCGTAGTCTTCTCGTAGCAGCATGTTAAAAATTCACATATAAAGTGTTCTCCCAGTTTAGTAACTCACTTTAACAACAGTATTTTTGTCCCATCTAAAGTCTAAATATTTATTTATTTTATTTATAATTCTGTTGACCCCTTACATGTGTCAAACTCAGGGGTATAGAATTAGTCAAATTACAATTTTTGCATAACAGTGTAAGAAAAACTCTTATGATTACACATTTCAATGACATAAAAACAAATTCAAACATAAACATTTTATATCACAATAATGTCAGGTAATTAAAATTATTTAAAAAACAGATACTAATTAAATTACAACAGATTCCAAGCTTATCTTCCAAGTGAATTTAAAAATTCATTAATTTCTCCACAATCATAAAAACACTGGCCGTCAACTAAAAAATGCAATAATTTCATAAAATTTTTTATATTTTTTTTATTAGTAATATTTTTTGGAAGCTTATTACATAGCATAAGTCCTGCATAGTAGTACCCCTTCTCAAACTTTACAGTAGCATGTTGTACTATTGTCAATTTATAAGCATTTCTTGTATTATGTGTGTTTTGATCTTCATTTCTACTATATACCACTGAATATTTTGTTTGGTTAGTTTTAATATATTTATAAGATATTCAGTAAAAAAGGTTGGAATTTTATGTAGTTTAAATAATTGTCTACATGAGCTATATTTAGATACATTTGAGATTATTCTAATAGCTTTTTTCTGTACTCTAAAAATCTTCTTACTTTCATTTTGATTGCCCCAGAATTCTACACCGTATTTCATAACTGAATGAAAGTATGCAAAATAAACTAATTTCAATGTTTTTTCATCTACCAAATTTCGGAGCATTCTCAACATATAGCATAAAGGTGTTAATTTTTTTTCTAGAATAGTTATATGAATGGACCACTTTAACTGATCATCAATATAAAGGCCCAAAAATTTCATATTACTAACTTCATTTATTGAAGTATTATTATATGTAGTTAGTACAGGAGGTAGCTTAGTTCCAACCGTAGTGAATTGCATGAAGTTTGTTTTTTCAATATTCAAAACTAATTTATTTTCTTCAAACCACTTTGTAATGGTATCCATCACACATTTACTTTCAATCTGCAATGATTCCATATTTTTTCCATTAACAATTATGCTGTTATCATCAGCGAAAAGCGTGATTTTCCCAATATCCATTACATTATGCAGGTCATTAATATACAATAAGAAAAAAACAGGGCCCAAGATACTTCCTTGTGGCACACCAGTATGGACTTTTTCCCAGTTTGATCATTTATTTTCAAATAAGCCTGTTAATTGTACACATTGGCACCGATTACTAAAATAAGAGTTGATAAGATTATATGCTATCCCTTTAATTCCATAAAATCCCATCTTTTCCATTAGGATCTTATGATTTACAAGGTCGAATGCCTTAGATAGGTCACAAATAATTCCATATACAAATTCACCCTTATCCAAGGCATTTAAGATATTTTTTTTACTTTAATCACTCAGTTAAAAAGTTAAAAGACTCCTTTAATTTAAGGGCTATTTTTTTCCGTCCACTGCAAGTCCATATACACTTTTTTTTTCTCTCTCTCTCTCCCTCTATTTCTCTCTATCCCTATTTGGCTTGTTCTCTGTGTGTATATAAATAAACCAGAGTGAATTACTTGATTGGAGCAAGTATGTTCATTTTCATTATACGTATCTATGTTCCCGTAACTTGTAAATTTTGACTTTGACATGCCGCTATGGGAAGACAGAGTATGAAAAAATTTTCACAGGTGAAAAACACAATACAATTATTGTTTATACGACTAACACTATGTTGTATATAACTACACAAGTTTAATGCATTTTTACCACATGAAGAAAATAATTGATTGCTTCTCTTCTAGTTAGAAACAGTTCTGTTAGATTCAACAGTGTACTGTATATTTTGGTCATCCTGGCCCCTAGCCTGAAATTTGAGACATATTTCGACATCCCTATGTTCATCCTGCCTGTGCTCCTGTAGCTGTCGTCTTCTCTAGTGCACAAATGTACACAGGACACTCATTTGGTGTCTGTGCAGAGACCTTAGCTGACACCCTTTGATAGGTGCACACGTGTGTGTGTGTGTGTGTGTTGGGGCAGAACTGCTAATATATGTAGGCTTTTGTTTCCTTTGCTTTTATATCTGATTTACCAGTAGTGCCTCTATATGGCCCAATTTAAGATCAAAAAAGTTGGAACTGAAACATGGACACTTGCACGAATTGATTTGTAATTATGTTAATGTAATTTTTCTCCAAAACCTGTTCACTTCAATCTCATGTACCCGTCTTCTAAGTTCATATGCTAGGTGCACAAGAATTTAAATACCAAGGAGTTACAAATCTGGTGTAATTTTGGCTACCAGGATCTAACACGCATTGCTAAATGGCTGAATTCAAGTCAATCATATTGAAATAAGTGACATGTGATAGATGTTGAAAACTATTGTCGATGTTTTGTAGGAGAAATTAACTAAGAGTTTGGCTTACAATAATCAAGGGCCATACAATACTTTACTTTCCTACCTCCTTCTTTGTGACTAGAAATGTCGGAGATACTGTGGCGTTTACAAATAATTTCCTCCGGCTAGAGAGCAATGAGTTATTTTGTTATTTTTAGTTTAACACCACAGAATGAGGGTAAGAGTAATTATTAAGCGTGGATCACACATCATGGGTGGTGGCAATTTAGTATCCACCAGTTAAATAAATGCACTTATAACTACTAGGTACCATTGTCCTCATTTTACCTTTTCAAAGCTCACCTATTCAGCATTAGCAATGAAATCTTCATGATTTACAAGAAATTAATTATACCAACTCTCATGTTCCATTTTAACAAAACTTTTTTACTAATTTTCAAAGAAGTAATAAATAAAGTAGTGATGATGACAAAGACAAAAAGAAAACAATAAACAATAACTGTGGGAGGAGTCCACATCTCACAATACGTAAGGTGAAATACTTTTACAAATTATTGTTTGTTGTTCAAGGTCAGCAGTAATTGCACTAAATGCCTCCAACTTTGGCAGCGAAACCTATACCTCTAAAATTAATAGTTTTGCCAGTTCATGATGACTAGCTATTTTTAATATTTACCAAATGTTTCTTTACCAGTTACAAGAAGCCCTACATAAAAAAAAACTTGTTAGGTTAGTTTATGGTAGTTTAGGTCAAACCAGTTTGCACACTAGCACAATGCAGCCTTCCGTAGTGCATCCGACACTGGAAAATTGACGAGGCTATATAATCTAGGTTGCACAACTGGGTGCTTATGTTGGATGCGGATGCTGTCGGTGATGGCACGGATACAAATTTTAATTTTATGGGTATTTTATTCATGTTTGATTGAATGGTGTTTTATAGATAAAGTATACATATATTAATGTTTTATAATGTCCTATTACTTCACTATCTGTGATTTGCCGTACTTTATTCAGAAAGCACAACAAGAGGCGAATGTAACAATCATAATTTAAAAATGTGTAGGGCCTATTATACTGGAAATATAGATGTGCAACTAATCTTAAAAATATAATAGCCTAGTTTGGAACAAATATGGCAATGTGCTATCTGAATTTTCAATATATTTTGCACATAGATCCATGACTACATTGACGCACTGTTCATTGACTGGACTGAGGACTTTCTCAAGGGCGAAGTCAGAGAGTGAAAGTGGGGGAGGGCAATCTCCGAAGAGGGAGAGGCTACATCAGGAGTGCCGCAAGGAACTGTGTTGGGGCCTTTGTTATTCATCATAATGGTGAATGACGTGGGATTCAGTATCACAGGAAAAATAAGAATATTTGACTAGATGCCTGTACCATATACAGACAGAGGAGGGTAGTGGAAACAACTTGCAGGATGATATTGAATAGATTGTGGTCCTGGACAATGGAGAACAGAATGAAGATTAATGTGCGCAAAACAAAGTTGATGAATGTTTACTGGGAAGAGAGTGGTGAGTAAAGGGATGCAGATGGTATGGACAGGAGATAGAGGAAGCCACAGAATATAAGTATCTTGGAGTTATGATAGGGTGGACAAAACAGGTGGACAGATGATTAAAAAGAGAAGAAGGGCTTAGGACTGCTGGGGAAGATGTTGAAGGTAATGAAGTGAAGGGTATAAGGTATATTGCACAATGGTTCATCCAGTATTGAAATATGCTGCTGCAGAGTCGAATCCATACACGAAGGTGGAGGTGCAAGAGCTGGAGAAGGTATGGAGAAGGGCAGTAAGATGGGTGATGAATAAATGGAAAAGGCAGGGTCAGGCTGGTGAGGAGGAAAGGAACCTTAGGCCTGGTGGGATGATGAAGGAGTTGGGATGGGAAACAGTTGAAGGACAGGAGGAGAATGGAATGACTGGTCAAGTTGTATAATGGAGTATGGGTTGGCTCAGCCTGCAAGCTAAGGGAACTTTAAAGGAAAAAGAAGAACATTGAAAATATTCAGAGGGTGTGGAGCAGAACGAACTGGGGTAGACAGTCAATGCTCATTAGGACAGTGAGGTAATTCCTACTATCTGCACACATTATAAAATTAAATTGTATACATTAATTTCAGAGTGCTCTGATTTTTAATACAACACAAAATATATTTACAGCACTGTGTTTCTAACTTCATTCCGGTAATGCAGATAGTTATTTTCTGCAAACCAATAGTTGTACATCGCCACCCAACGCCAGTAAAAGCAATGCAAGAAGTTCGAACAGATCTGCCTGTTATATCGCTCGGCTACTGTTAACTGTTACACTCCAATTGGTTAAATGTTTCAGCACGACATTGTGCCATGAAGCGTTCCTCTGTTGTGCAAACTACTTATGTTAGCATTGGAAATGCTGGGGAACTAAGAGGGAGCAGGTGACTTGCCACCGGGCGGAAGCCCATTTGCGAGTGAATTATTATTATTATTATTATTATTATTATGTTAGGTAACCTAACCGTATCTAACTTAGTGTTACGTTAGGTTAATTGGGGTTTGGTAACCTAACCTAAAATAACCTAATCGAACAAAAAAAATTTACTTAGAACTTCTTGTAACCACCAGAGAAACATTTTTCATCAGTAAACTATACCTCTAAAATCAATAGTTCATTCATATTTTAATGTCCATTACGAACTTATCGTACGACCTTATATAACACAATACGTTAAAAAGAAATATAATTACCAACAGATAGAAATTAATGTAAGTTACAACAAAGTTAAAGAAGGTAACAACTAGTGAAGTACAGTTCGAAAATGCGGAATACAAAAATGTCCAGTTTGTACCTCACCTTGCCATCTACCTGTGTTCCATTTCTGAATAAAATAACCCTTTTCATTTCTACAACAAACTAAAATGTCTTGTTTACAAAAGTTTCGTTCTAAAAAAAACTTGCTCTGTAAAATACACAAAATCACCAAAACCAAAACAAACCAGACCACTTTGAGCATAGAAGCCATACGCAGTGAGACGAAAGATTGCAATCTTAATACATATTCAGCGGACCATGATCTTCTTACTGAAAACGTATATAAATCACTTGGGCCAATCTTGGAAGGAAGAAATGCCAATGACCAAGAAACGGCCAGTCGCTATTTACACACTGGGCCAATTCATTTTCAACCAGTCATACGGCCAATTTAAATTCCATGAAAATTGAGGGTCAACTTTTATTCGGAAATTTCTGCAACTACATTCATACTCTATGTACATGTGCAGAATCATGTCCACTGATCCCTTTCAACAATTAAAATAACAATATTTCCCTCTCAAACTACAAAAAAATGTAAAATCGCAACACCAATGCATGCACCAATGTGTAAACACCGACCAAGTTAACGCCAATGCATACGCCAATCCCTTTGATGGTTGGACCAAAAACCGACAATGAATGGCAAAGCTTCCAACACATGGCCAACATTCCAAAATCGGCCAAGCACCATTTACACACTTGTCGATTCCTTCCAGGGTCGGGTGTTGGGTCAATGTGTAAAGCCGGCTTAAGATTTATTTGTGAATGTGCGTGTAACTTCACATAAGGAGATGTGGCTTCTAGTGCAATATGTACGTCGACTATATTCAATATTTATTTATATTTCTTTTTCTCTTTTGTTTTAATGTATTGATTTGAGCTGAACGCTATAAGACTGACAATGTATGATTTGTTATAAAACTATGTGAATTAAGGCACCCTCAGTAATTACCACTCCTAAGTAGTTT
The DNA here is from genome assembly GCA_003012365.1 of Medauroidea extradentata. Lineage (NCBI taxonomy): Eukaryota > Metazoa > Arthropoda > Insecta > Phasmatodea > Phasmatidae > Medauroidea > Medauroidea extradentata. The sequence goes on from PNEQ01090324.1 coordinate 19,900, forward strand.
GAAGTACCGGTATGTAACAAATTCAGACTGGATAAGATCTATATTCTTAATTATACAACTAATGCCATTGTGCAGTAATTTTGAGTAATTGTAGTCCGTTTTATAGTTATATTGCATTGCTGTATTGTATATGTGCTACACAAATCAAATTCGCTCTATACTGTAGCAACACTAGTGAATAAGCAGCTATAATGTACCATATATGTACTGTAGTAGGAAATCTAAAGGCAGATTGTGTTATATGTTCTAAGCTATTCTATGTAGGTAATATGTAAAAAGCTGAATAGTAAAGCCACACTGTATAATTAATGTACCGAATAGCCGCATGTAAGCATATGTATAGTCCCTCAATAGAGCTATGCTCTCTGGGACATTCTATTCTGCAAATAAAAAATAATCTAAGGCGCTTACGTAAACTATTTCAGAAACACTTGATAGCGCGTACCGTACATTGGTCGGGAAACATCATGAGATAAACATTTACTGACCCTCAAGATCTCAAAATGTTCAACTCGATCCCGGCGCCGGATCCCGTAGATCTAACCTGCTCGGGACCAGGATAGATAGCAGCCACAGCAGACGATACAAAGGAAAGCATGCATGAAAAGTAAACTATCTCCCGCATGTGTAAATAATAGAAAAATATATTGTAAGGTGATTTGAATGCATTTTCACCGAAAATAGGATGTCGGATCGTAGTATTTTTGTTTAACAAGAAATCTAGAGCAGTTTATCAAGCAAAAATGTCGCCAGAGTAATTCAGGCATATAATTCATTATTCCTAGTATGGTACACAATTGTAATGCAACATATTTATATTATACCAGCACAAAATTATATTCTGCACTGTTTTAACGTGGTCTAATAACATAAGTCTGTTAGCTCGGCGACTGAAATTACTGCTTCTGCAGATTTTGCCGTATTTTTAAAAAGGCCACCTAGATACTACTCTTTAGATTTACGACTGATCATTAAGCTTCGGACGACTGATAGATCCAGTCACATGACCAATGTACCCTTCCTGAGTCCAAAGGTTGTAAAAATATGTGACAATGGGTCTGACACCTGGTGTCAGGTGCGCCACATCAAGTACCCCTTCCCTTGGAAACCCGTGTCCGGTAAGAGTGAGGTAGGAACGAAGCTGCGTCGGAATGCTCTAGGCGCCAGCCGGTTAAGCGTGTAGCCAGGAACATGAGGCTCGGTTGGTCGTGGTCTGTTCGTGCCTGCATGCCCCTCTCTCACCTGACGAGTCGAAACAGCTGCGGATCGGGAAAAGAAGGGAGGATCTGGAGAAAACTACACCTTACATGGACACTTATGGGAGCGGTCCACACCCCCATACCCTAGGGCCTTAAGCGAGCCAGTTCCAATGGCGAAACAAAGTAAATCACTGGGCCGGATAGTTGCACACGCGCGTTACATTTCTCGCCGGACGAATCAGAGTCCCGAAACACACCACGTCTCTCTCGTTCCGTCTGTCGCGGCCGCTGCTTCCAGACTGCCTTCTTCATGTGCTGGTAGAGGGAGGGGGCGGCGAAGCCATCTGTCCTGCACTGGTAGATGGCCGTGCGGTAGCTGGGATGGCAGGTGTCGCACGTCGGTGTCAAGTTCACACATGCCCTGCCGCCGTCACTGATCCGCGACCCACACTCAAGTACCACACATCTGCCATTACCAACTAGCGCACACCTGCCACTGACACACTGCGAACACCTGCCGCAACCAGGCGCAACTCCGCCTGGCCTGTGGCCTGGTACGACGACATACGCCCCCCTCCTGAAGACGATTGGTCTCAACAGGTGTGTGCATTCGTTATGTACTTCGCTGCCTGTGTCGCCCCCGACGACTGAACACTATGGTTTGCTGTGGGTCGAAGTCTCCAGTGTCATCTCCTGAGTCGTCAGGTGGTGCACAGCAGGTCTGCTGTTTCTGTTGTGGGCGAGGTCGTAGGTTGTAGGGCTCCCTTCGGTGTCTGTTTGTATGGGTCGAAGGAGTAGACATTGGGGTGCCGGACGTCAGTAACACCAGCATGTCCTGGGATGTTGTGGTCGTTCCGTCCTGATGTTCTGACATTGGTGTCTGTACCGTAGGCGCCGATGATAGAGGGCCACCAGCCATGAACCTCTCCGGAAAGCGGCGAACACGAGGACAAAACCAGGCAGGGGCTTGGCGTCTGCATTTCCGTTCGTTCCTCGGTTCGGGGTTGACCCCTTCCTCCTGCTGGCCATTTGTGCTAAGCTCGGACGAGTGTAACTGGGGTTGCCTGCTGCGTCAGCATCGTGATTGGCATCGAGGCTACTCTTCTGGTTCCTCGATGTGTATGGTAAAAGTCGTACTCTCTAGTGGTGCATCCAGTTCCCACACTTGCCGGACGATGGGTTGGAGTCTCGGCTCATCCTCATCAGGCATGGTAACAATTAGTTCGGCATCTTGCGGCGGTGTTATGACACCAGGGGGTCTATTCACTAACTTTCCTTAGTTACGGCCAGTAACTTTAAGTTACGGATCGCTTAACGCAGCTTACCTTAATTTGCGATTCACTAAGCACTTTCCGTAAAAAATTCAGATGACTTTAATTTTCAGCCATGTTACTTGGCAACGCTGTAGGACGGCCGTCATATTACCGCTCACTGCCACTCGGATCATTGATTGCACATGCAGAAATTGCCTTCACGTGGCAGTGAATTATCTCGCGCCAAAGCAAGTTTATGTTCATGTGCTCTGAGTTGTTTACAAGACGTACTACTCGATTTCGGCGAATTTAATACAATTTTAAGTTGAAACTGTAAAATTTGTCTATTTTTAGTTGTGGGATATATAAATAACGACATTTTTGTTGGAATATGTGCAATGTTATATAGTAAAAACGTATTTTTGCCGCATAGAGCATAGTTTTAAAAGAGTTTATTCATGCGCGCTGTTTGCTCAGTAAAATATATATCCTCGTTTTTACTTTTTATCTTATAATACTAAGAAACCAATACTTTCTGTACAGATGGTCAAAACATTCCTTTCGTGTACGGATTTGTAGGTAGGTCTTGCTCTGTACTGCAAGAATGATTGTCAAGTTTTCATGTCTCGTTTGAGTGGTTAAATTTATTATTCAGTAACTGCTTATACAGTTTTGGATTTTGCGTTAATATTTTTCGTTGGTTAATATTTCCATAACAGATATTGAAAATGGAAATACGTGTTCAGTAGAATCACATGTGTTTTATTAGTTAGCAACTTGAAAATAAATCCGTAATGGGCTGGTAAATTGCATAGTTCAAATATTTACTCTAGATACTTTAAGGAGAATGTTTACATTTAGTTCATTATACCTGAAACGCTACAAACTCGAAAAATTGTCTACCAATCTCATCGTAGCAAATTAAATAGTTTCACATTAGAAACCGCAATGCAATACATCACATGTATACCTACCGTTAAGTCATTCCTTCAAGTTTTCGATATTGTATACCAAGAGTTCTTAAATAATTTAATGTTGTGTCATGTTTTCACTGTCAAAAAGAACCTACTACACCAATGTAGGCCTGGGCATAGCATATTAATAAGCATTTTTACACTTGAAATAAAATATTTTATAGTGTACTGTGATCAGAATGTGGTACGTGCGATAACAAGAAAGAACAGTACCAAGTTGTAATATAAATTGTGTGCAAGAAAGATTAAAGTTTCATATTTTTGTTTCATTGAAATGTTAAAAATATTTGCTATTTTTTTGCAAGAATTGTACATATTCTTCCGCTGTTGTATTTTGTATATTTTACTATTGAAAATTGACAACAGCAGTTTCTACATCATACTGAAAATAAAAAGAAAAATCTCTTGACAACATTACTCTGAATGTTCTCAGTGGTCCCATGACTCTACTTGCAGAACAAAAAATAAACTACAGTGTGACTATGTATTCCCTCTTCCTTTCCACACCTTTCGATGTTACTGTCAAACTATTTGGCATAATTTTACATAAGTAAAATGCACCTACCTGGAGCTGTTTTAAACATATTTAAGGTTCTGAAGCAAAGGAGTGACATCCTTGCTTGGTCTGACATTGCACATACATGGAAGGTTTTGACTGTGCAATGTTTGTTGTCCCGTCCCAGTACTAGAACTGTAGGACTTCATGTGCTGACCCTGCCATTGTTAAAAACAATCTGCTGCAGAGTTTACTTTAGAATACTTGGATAATGTCTTGTAAATTTGAGTACTAGATTATGAGATAATTTTGTGGAAAAATTATCTGTTGCTGTGTTGGACAGCTTGAAACTTGTGTCTTGAATGTGTGTGTGTTCCTTAAAAGTAACCAACTCTCCTCTGAAATGCGTTTTAAATAAACAATGCACTGGGAACACACACAATAGCTAAGGAAAATAATCTGTTTTTCTAACCTGCTGCAAAAATGTTCCAACGTCCATCAATTAGTATTGACAGAAGCATTCTCACTGTTAACATATTATGAGCGTGTGCATATGTCTACATTTGGCGCAAGTCTTTAACTACCTAATGCATGAGTTGTGACAATGGGATTAGAGTTTGTCATAAATACAAATTACTAACTCGTATTAACAATACGTAGGTAGTACTTAACATATGGACAATGTGGTCATTTGAGACAAGCTTAGATGAATAGGAAATGGGACAGGAATTCGCAGAGTTCTATCCCAGCGCATATCTCAAGTGTTGTAGGAAAACCAATGGCCTTACTGGGAATCAAACCCAGATACCTTCTGAATATATGTTAACTGTTTAACAGCTGCACTAATTTGCTTTGTCTCATGTTAACTATGTAATACGACAAAAATATTTTGATGATTTTACAGAAAACTGTTTGTTTAGACAGTTTTTTCTCTAATATTTTACAATTTAGAATGCCGTTAACATCCTAGGCTTTTCTATGCATCCTTTTTGGTACAGAAGATATAACAATGTATAAATACTGTGAAAAGAGAGTTGGTAGTTAAAAAAAAATTGACAGTTACATTTATTTGAAGAATGTTCTTTACTGCTGTATTTTGAAATTGGCTGAACATTACCGTTACATGATTGCATATGAAGAAACGGTTCCATTCAAGTTGTTGGCATAGGAAACTTGAAACTAATTTTGTTTGTTGTACAAATATGGTATTTTGTTAGTTGTAGCGTAATATTACATTTTCTTACACAAAAAAAAACATTTTTGTATCAATGAAAATTCTTGTTTATAAAAGTTAATGTTTATATGAAATTTTTGTTGTTAGCATGTCAACTACATAGTATTTAATTAATTTTGAGGTTCTACATGTCCTCGGATAGCTTCACATACTCAGTAGAAGTACACTTGAGGAAAGGGTATGGAATCAACCAGGGCCTGTATTGAGGAATCATCACCTGGAGTGAATTACAATAATCCTGGAAAACTGAACTCAGTGTCCTTCAGGATGTGATGTGAAAATCCAATAACTGCTCCAAATCACTTTTTACTGCACCACCAAAACAGTAGGGTCAGCTAGGGTGATTATTGTGAATTTGTTTCATTTTTGTTGTGTAACTTACAATGGAACTATAGGTAATGGGTTATACATATAAAAGGTTTGTCAGATAGTGTAAGCTGTTTAAAAAATGACGACAAAAATTGCGGTAGACCGTGCTCTTAAGAAGGCATGGTGCATAAATCGGTGCACTAAATAAAAATGTCAAGTTTCTCAAAACAATTATGCAATTATCAGAACAGAACACTTTTAGACAACAAATGTTGCTAACTTTATGAACAAAAACATTTTTCCAAGAGAGACATATGATGGGGAAAATGTCTGTCGTTGCAATTTTGTACATCTGATAGCAGCGGGAGAGATTGTGCTTAGTGAATGCGTAAATCTAGAAAAATTTTTGCCTACAAAGATGGCAAAAACTTTTCTCTAGGATTGTTCTATTCAAGTTTTTCTACATTGGCTTCCAAAATCTTAGAAACTGTAACGGATGTTGACATATATAAATGTATAATAATAAAAAAGTCACAATTGCTCACAACTGACCCCGTATTAGCCTGCTTTATTTTATTAACACTGTGTTGTTTCTTTTACTCTAAATAATTATTAGTTTTGTTACATTACAACCAGTCTGCTATTGTTTATGTACAGTTACTAACACACCCACTGTTTCCTGTGTAGCAGTACAGGTCATGTTCATGCCACCTGCATACAATGTACCACTGACTTGAAGTGGGTTCAGTGATGGCAAAATCTGATAACCACATGTGAAGTGTTAGGAGGCATACATAAATAAGTCCAGCTAACAATAGGATAAAACTATGTACATTAATGGAACTAACTCTGAGTCTTTCAGTGCAATTCATTTACTCTACCTAGGTTATGGCTTGCATGCCCTTTCAAAATAACCTGTTAACTTATTGCCTCATAAGGGAAATACTTTTAAGAAACTATAGGATTAAGTAAATGATATTTTTTAATACATGATACATATTTACACTTTTTTGTGATCACTGAACACACCGCATCCTCTCCCCTCACCATTACATATCGCAAAGCAATACCACAATCAATTACAGCAAGCTAGCATCTTAGCTTAACATTTCGGTCCAAGATCCACTGCTGTTATGAGTATACGGCAGGCTTAGTCCTAGTTGAATTTTTAAAAGTCAATAGTTCATTCATAAAGTGCACTGGAGCTCATTGTGGTTGCTGATCAGCCAGCAGCGTTGAACCTCTACTGCAACAATGTGTGCGTGCCCCTCAAGGTGCTCAATGTTTGGTAGAGTAGAGTACTGAAAGAAGTTAACCCTGAAGTAATGGAAAAGGCATATAACACCATGGTTAGACCAATATTAAAATATGCAGCAGCGGTCTGGGACCCCTATGTAGAGCAGGAGATACAGGAGCCGGAAGGGGTGCAGAAGTGGGCAGCGCAGTGCGTGAAAGGCAGGTGGAGAAGAGTGGGGCAGGATGGAAAGAATGAAAGATACTTGAGGCTTCATTAATGATGAAGATGGGTTGGCGTTTTCTAAAGGAAAAAAGAAAGGTGGAGAGACTGGTCAGAACGTATAAGGAGGTGAATGGAGGGGGATGGGGTGAGTTAGCCTAAATACGAAGTTAGTTAAAGGTGTACAGAGCTATGTAAAAAACAGTGGTTGGATTCAGAGAACTTGGCGAAGGACAAAACAGGGAGGGCAGTCTGTATTAATGAGAACAGTTAGGTAGTGGATTGTGTTGCAGGAAGATTTGGTGACAGGTAGGTATGTGTGGAAGTTCACGAAGCACTTGTTAAGGGAAAACGATTGAGAGGTTAAGTAGTTGTCTGCAGGCGTCAGCCCAATTGCAAGGTTATTATTATTATTAAAAATAGTTTACACAGTCATGATAATGCTGTTTTACAGAGGGTGTAAATTTAATTTGGTATGAACTTTTACATATAACTTACTGTAAGCAGGGGTGACTTTGTGACATCTGTATATTGAAATGTGACGGCTGCCTCAAGTTAGTTCTGTGGGTAATTAGTTGGATAGAAAGAATTCAATTCCTCAAACAAAAAAAAATGTTGAACTGTAGCAATATGAAAACAACTGCAAAGTGTTTTCTCTGAGGGCCTAGGCTTAAGTTACTGTACTAATGTGCAATTTTCTAAAATATAACCTAGCTCGTATACCACACTGATTTTAGTTACCGGTATATGATTTATTTGAGACGCATAACTTAAAAGCTCAACGAAACACATTTATTTTATGCAGCAGCGATTTGAAAAAAAAAAAAAAAAGACACATACTAGAGTATTCAAGCAAGCCTGTCTGATACAGAATATGTTTCCACACACAATTTGAACAACAACCCCTTCGCTTAAAACACAGACACTTATTAATTGTAAAAGCTCGCGTTTTGTCATTATTTAACATCTTGAATATGCAACACCGATAATTACGTCAAAAATACGGCTTGTCACTCGGCAGATACTGTTCCCTGTACGAATATTTTATTAAGACGAATATACACACGAGCTGTATGGTTTTTCCATCTAAAATAATAATGATTTAGTTACGGTGGATTTTTCGCAAATCCAACATAAATTAATTTCACTACCGTCGTTTCGGACTATGAAATGTTCTAACCTCACTAATCCGCCATTATTTTTTACACATTTGTAAACAAGTTACGGCAAGCCAGTAAGTTAACACCACCCTAGAACCCATCTGTTAACTTACGGTCGCACACTTTCAAGTTAAGGTAAGCTAAATGCTTACTGAATCGCTCCGGGAAAATTTACGGCAAATGTTAAGGTGACTGGCCGTAACTCTCAAGTTACGGTTACCTTAAAAGTTAGTGAATAGACCCCCAGGCGTCGACGGGAGAAGTACCACCAGTCCCAGAGTCTTGTCACGTCTGTTTTGAGAGTGTTTGTCACTCTCCTCTTGGAGTGGTCTCTCAGTTTGTGGGTGTAAGGTGTCCTCCAGTGGGGCCTGTGTCACACAGTTTGTATCTGTTTCCTCGTCAGCTGGCAAGATAGGAACCACCTTTAGTTCGTCTCTGTGGATCTTTCGGAGGCGCCTGTCCCTATCTCGGACCAGGTAGATGTGTTGTCCTAGGCGTTTTCGCACTGTGTGGGGTCCTGTCCAGCGAGTTGCTAGTCCTGCACAGAAGTTTCGTGTGCTGGCCGACAATGGATGGTTCCGAGCATATACCAGTGTCCCTACCTCCAGAAGTGCAGGTGGGTTTTCCAACACTGTCAGAATTTTTCGCACATACTCCTCTTGGTGTTGGCGGGCAGCAGTGAGCTCGACGTCTCGGCGCTCGCCCTAGTCCTCTGCATCCTGAGGGACCTCTGGCCTGGGTTTTCCTGGAAGTTGTAGGTTGCGCCCCCGCACGAGGGTTGCCGGTGCCTACCCTGTGCAAGCGTTCACCCGACGTCTGAGGCAGAACAGAGCCTCGCCCAGATGCTGGTCCCATTGTGAGTGATCTTCTCCAATACGCAAGTGGAGTTGGACCTTCAGCTCCTGATTCCGCCTCTCCGTTGGATTAGCATGAGAGTGGTATACCGGTGTCATATGGTGCTCCAGTTGTAGTTCGCAGCACCACCTCCTCCACTGTCTACTGAGAAACTGTGAACCATTGTCCATTAGTAGTGTTCGGGGGTACCCCCATCGTGCAAAAAATTCCTTCTGGGGCACTTTTGTAATTGTCTGACTACGGGTGTTCGTTAGTGGATACGCCTCCACATAGTGCGAGAACATGTCAGTTACCACTAATACGAAACAATATCCCTTGGTGGTGCACGGATACGGTCCCATCATGTCCAATGCTACAGTTTCGAAGGGAGTAGTGGGAAAGTGGGAGGATTGTTGTTCAGTCCCATCTGCTCTCCATGCCTTTTCCGCTGGCAGTCCTGGCAGCCTCGTACATAATCCCGCACATCCACTCTGAGTCCAGGCCAGTGGAAATACTGCATTACATTCCGCACTGTCTGATCTACCCCTGGATGCCCTGCTAGCGTATCACTGTGTGCGAAGTTCAAGACTATCTCTCTCGCCTCGGGGGCCACAAACACTTTCCATGCCGTCTCCTTATCTAGCGGCCTCGTTTCTAGCACTGGATCCCTTACTCGAACACGCTCCACATTACCCTCGGTGCACTTGGCTATTAAGCGCAAAGCTGTAGGAGTTGTTTTGTGTGTGTTAAGGACGTGATTATTCACAGCAGACCAGGTAGTCGGTCTGAACGAATGTGTGATTGTCTGCAGTGAGGCGTGTTCCTTTGTTTCGACTTTCCTCTGCTGAGTTGCGGGCCGCTCAGGAGGAAACATCATTGCCACGTTGTGGTCGTCCATGATGGTTCGAACCGGGTTTGGATCCCATGACAAGTTATCGGGAAGTTCATTCCAAACTCCGCCGACATGCTCAATCGTAAAATCAAACGACTGTAGTAACAGTGCCCAGCCGATAAGCTTACCCCTCCTTCCCTGTATCATGTCTAGCCACGTCAGACACTTGTTGTCTGTCCGTAACGTGAACTGTCTTCCTTCTAGGTGAGGGCGGTACTTACGAAGAGCCCAAACTACCGCCAGGCACTCTCGCTCATTGCTGTGATAGTGACGTTCTGCTTCTCCGAACTTGGCACTACTGTAGTTGATAATGAGTCGTGACCTGTCATCAGCGAGTTGGTATTGGACGGCGCCGGCACCTTCCGTGCTGGCATCGGTCTGGACGTATAGGCACTTCTCAGGGTTGATGCGAGACAAAGCATGACTCTGGGTGAACTGCGATTTCAACTCTTCAAATGCCTTCTGGGCACGTTCGTTCCAGGCATACTTTCTTTTGACAGACAACAAGTCAGTGAGAGGGGCCGCGATTGTGGCAAAGTGCGGTATGTAGTTCCTCAACCAGTTCGTTAATCCAATGAACCGTTGCATTTGTTTTCTGGTCGTCGGAAATGTGCTCTTGGTAATTTTGTCCAGATGTTCGGGATGGGCGTAGTTACCATCCGGCCGGATCACATGCGCCAGGAAGTCGACGGAGGTTCTACCGATGTGGCACTTCTGGGGGATACGACAAGTTGGTGCACTGCCAATTGTTCTAACACTAAACTCAGATGGCGTACATGGGCCTCCCATGTCCGAGACCAGACGATGACACTAGCGCCTAGATCTAGGACCTCTAAGCACAGTGGCGCATGCGCACTGTCGCGTTCCTTCTCCTTGCCGCTCCTCACTCGCCGTGTACCCCCTCCCTGCCGCTCCCCGCCAGCGTGTTGCCTTGCCACCCACCACCACCACCGCTTCGGTCACAACGTACAACCTTCTATTTGGTGAAGATTTTCACTATTATTTACTGCTAAAATGTTTGCATGCACATATTATACCAGCAGTTACCAACACAAACGCACTTTGCTATGTTAAAACTGGCAGAACACTTTACACGGAAGAGAAGCAGGCTAGGTGAAGGCACACATTAGTAAAGTTCGTGTCAAATATGTTGAAGGCAGTTGCCAGTGCAATATAAACTGCACTGAATACAAAGTGTTCACGTTTTTTCTCGTCGGTTACATTGAATATTTGAATATATATTCATCGTGTGTGCCGT
>PNEQ01090341.1:0-31114 GCA_003012365.1 Medauroidea extradentata
TGCAATTTACGTAGTGCGCCTTAATAAGGATTACATCAAGCTCATATTTGTCTAATGTGATCTAGCCCTCAAATGTATGGACATCGTCGTCTGGGGCTGTGATCTAGTTATCGGCTCAAATTTATGAATAGCGACCACGAGTGACTAGACTCTTTACCGGGATATTCGGAGTAAAACGAAATAATATCCTTCATATATTTCTATTAGCGATATATAAAATCGCTATTGCAAGTACAGTACATGCATTTTTGTACTATTTGTACAATGTTAACCAGTCCAAGTAACACTATTCATATGGTACTTTGACGAACGTTTGTACAGAAACAGCTGTTGCTCGGCGCGATGCTCATCTTCTGACGTCACCGGCCAAGCTGTCTATTAGGGATGTTCCTTAAGAGTAAATATATATATATATATATATATATATATATATATATATATTACCTCTATAGGATGTTCGATTATGAAGTGATTAGTACAATATAAATAATACCATTAAATACGATATCGATTAGTTTATATCGATTATCTTCCAATTATTTCGCAATCACAATTAAATTTATTTTCATCAAAAAATTAAAATACAGAATATGGAATGAACGCTTTAGTTACACCCTTAGTATTTTTACGAAAAACGGCAAAATTCTAATTGAATAAACTACAATTTTCTTTACGCACGACTCATTTTTATCACTGTAGAAACATTTTCTATTAATATACTTTACCTGTAAAACCAGTAGTTTAGTCCCTACGCGATGAGCAGCTACTCTTGATATTTACCATTTAACACATGCAAATACGCAATGTGAGAAAACTTTACTCGATTAAAATTTCAATCCTTTATTTGTATACGATTATAATAATCGTAAGCTTTCCATGTAATCGATAATTTTGATTCGATACCCATCCCAATGACAAGAGAGAAGTATGTTGTGGTCGGCTCGCCCATGTATCCCGCGCATAGGTGAAATATAATCCTCTATTACCTTGGGTGAAATATTCTCCAACTTCTGGCACAAAACGAAAACCCACTCATAAAATTCTTGAAAAAAGGGTATCAAATTTTAACATAGAGTTTCCTCTTTATTTCGTCCACTGATACCCCCTATCTATCTCTAAAAACATAAAAAGTTCCTCGTTTACTATATTTTGCCCTGCATTTTCTTTCCCTCGGTAGCAAACAGGGCACTGTTGAAAATTTTTTAAAAATTAGCTAATGGACACGTATAAATTTAACATACGACATCATTGGCAGGATAGTTCACAGATGTTCTGTAAAATTTTGAAGTCAATAGATTGAATAGTTTTCGATTTCTGACGTGTTAAGTATTAAAGTACTTCGGCGCGCGAGCTTCTTACTTGTGGCGAACGTCTCGATCTCCTCCTATGTACGTCACACGCGGGCAGCCAATGACAACAGAGGGTCGGAGTGGCCTACCTAATATACTTTATTTACCTTGGACAAAATTTTCCATTTTAAATTTGACAGTGTGGCGTGGTCTATAAAGGCGCTTATGAAAATTCACGAAGAATTGGGTAGGTCAGCCAAAATTTCAAATTTTTGGTGTTTGAAAACTTACCCTGAGAAAGTTTACCTATCAACAGATGGCCTCTCGTTCACGACCATTTGTTCCACTACGAAAACCTATAAAACATTTTAAATATAATTATAATGCGTGTAAAAAAATGCACTGTGGATGTAGCATTTCACAATATACTTGTCATGTAGAAGATACATACCCAGATAGCATGCAAGCTTGCGGCAAACCTGCAATTGACTTGATTAAATTTGCAATTACAAGTCCTATTTGGTATGTTTGATTCAAGCTTGAGTAAAATCTATTTTCTACAGTGTTGTATCCTGCCTTGTACGAGGCAAGCTTGCTACAAGCTTGCAGCAACCTTGAATCAAGCTTTCCCTGGCAAGCTTGCTGCAGGCTTGTGTGGAGACTAATAGGTTAGCTTTATTCAAGCTTACGGCTTGACATAACAAGCTTGCTGCAAGCTTGCAGACTTATGGCAAGCTAGATTCCAGCTTGAATCAAGCTTCTTTTGCTATCAGGGTACGCTTTTTTTTATTCTCATTTAAAACTTTGAATAGCTTTGCACATGACTGAGATACCCTTCCCTACTTCAAGGAGTGCATTTTCATATGCGCCTTTACGTTGATTGGAGAACAAAATTTTGCAATAAAATGTGAACTTACCAACATGATTGCATTTTGAAACACAATTTTCCTACAGCCATGTTTTTTTGTTTTTTTAATTACGAAATAAATTTCCTATTCTGTAAATCGTTGGTATATGATGTGTACTGTAAAGGAGCACGACATGTTGGATTAATAAATAAGTGTATTTGTGGAAATAAAAAATAATATTCAAATCTTCTGTTACTATATTTCGTAGTTATACACCGTAACAAAATAGTTATCGTTAAGGGTGATGAAATTAGCTCTTTCGAAGTCGTTTCAGCCAATTTCCTGTCTCCTGGGTGGCACTTTTTATAATAAACATCTTAGGTTAAAATGAAAGTAACCTACTCAGAAGTAAGCCTCAGGTCCCAGTAAATACTATTTTGGAATTGTTATTCTTGACAAGAAAGAGTATACTGTGAACAGTACACTGTAAAAAAATACGAGATACCTAAACCGAATTATAAATACGTGTTTTATGGAAGCATGCAATTTTGCAATGAAGGCCCAAACCGAATTATTATTTAGGATATTTTTAAAATAAGTTTATTGAGAAGTATTTTACAACAATAAACGTAACATAGACCTAGTTACATACTGTAAATTTATTTTATGCAACGACAACTGGTTAGCTGGGTGCCTGTAGGCATATGTGCTTCGAAACGAAGGATAACATAAGTGTTGCCAGACAAAACCATTCCAAATACATAGACACTACAGCTAAATTCCACACAATTCCACCTTAGAGCATGCATAACTAGAGATGGTTTTGGTGCCTTTGTGGTGAAACCGACATAATATAGCGATAGGCAAAATATACGAAAGCCGCTACAAAATAATTAATATTGCGATATCCATTTGTAAAGGCCTTGACAAATGAGAATTATAGACTACTGAATCGTATACAATCAATAAACAACAGATTCATATTTATTCATTCTTTAAATTACTGGAAAACGAAAATGCCAAGACAATGTAAACAGAACATGTAAACGAAGTCTTATTTTACACGAAAATGAATGAGAATCGACGGATGATGGTAATATGCGACAGCGAATCATTCTGCACATGCTTCTTTAAATGTGAGTGATATTTAAATATAGTCTGCTCACCGCTATGTAGTAACAAATATGAAACTGGTTTCGATCGGTGTCTATCAACAGTTGATTAGATCTAGGAATCACTTCACAGCATGTAAAGGGATAGGCAATCAGCTCCCTAGTTGTTTGTTATCTGTGCTCTAAGAATTCCACTCTCAGTGAAAAACTCAACGAAAAATAAAAACGTCCTTGTTTTACATGTGTGCCATACTGGCATTTGGCAGAGCGAGTTCACTTCAATGTTATGCAGAAAGTGAGTTGTAGCCTTAACTTTAGTTTTCAGTGGGAGTGGGAGATTTTCGGTTAGCGCTTAACATCAAGGTCTTTGGCACTGGTGAGGGGTGACATGATGTGAGTATGGAGCAGCGCCGGAATGAAGGGGCGGGGGAAACGGGAGATCTACCTGTCCTAGAAAACCCTCCGACCAGCGGCATCGTCCGGCACGATTCCCACATGCGGAAATCCGGGGACCGACCCCGCCGGGAAGCGAACCCAGATCGCCTTGGTGGGAGGCGAGAGGTCTGACCTCTCGGCCGTCACGGCCCCATAGTTTTAAGTTATATTCTGTAAATGTTCTCATACATGTTAGTATACATATAAATAACAACACTATTTTAAAAAAAATATTTTCAAATTGAGCATTGCACACAAATTCCACGCAGCATACATTCCACGCAAAATTCTACAAGCCACTTGAAATTCCACACATTTTGTGGAATTGCACACATTTGGCAACACTGGATGTCATGAACTACTGGTCCTACATAAGGCGCTTACGGAAACGTAGTAGGTATAATCCTAATGAGTAGCATTTGTCACGTGACTGGATCTACTCAATCTGTAAATTATGTTTTGTGTTTGCCAGCCTAGAAACAACATACATTTTACTTCACATGTTTAGAAAATACGTTATTTATTGTTTCTGAAGTGCGTCGTCGTTGTCTGTGGCAGTAGAAGTGAACGAAACTTGAATTATTGAATTGCGTGTGTCATGTCTGTTTTTAGTGACGGTTTTGAGTTACAAATTCAAATATGTGCCCGCATTTACGAGATTCGTAACGGCAATAGCGCGTGTTGTATAAATTAGTCGACGGACAGAAACCAGTATTATATTACGTTAACTCGCAGGTTTTTATAACTAAGATTTCTTTTGATTGTATCTTATATTCAGCCCCCGTGTATTTAATGAGTAGATATTGCAACTGAAATTTATCGGAGCAGTTTAAAGTAGTTGTAAACATTGCACGACCCTATGTAAATAAAAAGCACGTGGCTTTATTTGTGTTTACATTCGGCGGAAAGATATAAACTGGCAGGAAATAGAAATTAATCAGGGCTTTTTTTAGTGTTAACTTTATTCCGAATCACCTATAACCATATTTTAGATACTGTCAAAAAAGAAGTTAACATGGCTAATCTAATAAGGTTAAATACAATAGCTCCTGGGTTACTCCTGAATTATGAAAATTGGTTTCGGATAGAGAAAAGTTATACAAAAACATTTTAAAAACCCCAAAGAGTTATCACTAAACAGAGTTTAAAAGAATAATCAAGTTACTTCACTTAAAAGGAAATGTTTGAGAACTGACTATAATGATGTATTTATGCAGTCCTCTGGGGTTTCCAAAAATCACACGGAGGAACATTAACAAAATTCTTTGTAACCAAAATACTAAAAAACTTAAGAGTAACAAAATTATCAACAATAATGGTGTTTATCTTACTGACTCAGTAGATATAGTTAACTCATCCGAACATTTTACAAATATTGCTATAAATCTATCTGCATCCATTCCAAACTACCCTGAAGATAATTTGAACAAGTTTAAAACTCTCACTATGATTATAATACGTTGTTTCTTGTACACACTGACGAGAGTGATATTATGTATTTCATGAGCTGTATCAACCCCTACACAAGTCCTGGCTATGACGGACCTTAAAAATCTGTGCCCCGAATACCATTCCTGCCTTAGTTATTGCTGCTAATGCTATGATTGTCACAGGAATTTATCCTGATGCATTGAAAATAGTCAAGATCCTACCTACATTTAAAGGTGGCAATGCTATTGAACAAGGTAACTATCGCCCAATATCTGTTTTGCCTATCATAAATAAAATATTTGAAAAATGAATACACAAAAGGTTGTCCACATTATACCATAAAAATTTATTCTTTTATTCTGGTCAGTATGGTTTTCGTAGTTCTTTCAATACAGGTCAGGCTTTACTTAATGCAGTAAACATGATACAACATTCCATTGATGATGGTGGCTATTCAATTATCTTGTCATTAGACTTGTGTAAAGCTTTTGATATGGTGTACCATGAGCTACTCCTAACCAAACTAGAGTATGGTGGAATCAGGTGTATACCTTTTGGACTTACTAAAGAGCTAATTCTCTAAAAGAGAACAATACGTTGAAGCTAATGGTGTCAAAAGTAAAAATCACAAAATCATCAAATGGGTCTCTCAGGGCAGTGTCCTTGCCTTGGCCCACTCCTATTTCGTGTTTATATTAATAACCTGTGAAAGCTTCAACTAAATGGTGATTTACAGCTATTCGCAGATGATGCAATTATATTTTATAAACAATACAACAATATAGATAATAAGTTACCTTATCTATGCTTTAACACGATTTGGATTTAGTTACTGAGTTTTTTAGACTTAAAAAATTAATATACAAACCTAATAAAACTTCCTTTACTATCATTCAGTCGGCTAGGTTTACCCAAAAGTATAGTGTTCTACCGAAAGCACAGAATAATCCAATCTTAGAAACTGAATCATTATTCTTGACAAACATCTATCCTGGAAAGAACATTGTAGCTTTTTGCCAAGGAAAGTGTTACCAGCTATTGGTGCACTTAAAAGACTGCAATCACTGCATGTACATGGAGTATCGACAAGAATTAAACTGCTTGTCTACCATTCAATGGTTCATAGCCATCTCCAATACCTATGTCTGGTCTGGAGAATTGTTTTGATAAATGTTTAGACCTCAGCCAAGTTGCTCAGAACAAGCCTCTAAAATTAGTTTTTGATTTACTCAGAATCTATCGAACAATGGCCTTATATTGTGAAAATAAAATATGACTTATATGGGGTCTTTATTTATCTAATATCTTAAATGAAATTCACCTAATGATAAAGAATGGTAAGCTTAAGAAAGAATTAATGCATCCATATCCCACTAGACGGGTTAATCATCTTACTTTAAAACACTTCAATTCAAAATATGGCCTCTATGCACTCTCTTTTACTGGCTTTAAATATTACAATTCCATTACTATTGAGTTAAAAGAAATCAACAATGGAAAATCATTCAAAAAGAAAACAAAAAATTGTATCCTTACGGCCATTGTTGACTGGAACACCATGCTATTAATATGACTGTGTCTAGAGTATTTTATGGATGAAGTATTATTTTTAGTCAGTCTCTCCTACTATGGTATTTCTACTGTTTTGTAGTTGTACTGTGTATGAACAGTATGCATGATACACTAGTTAAACCCTTTCTTGGTCTTATTCTTTATCTTCAGCGCAGTACACACGGGCATCTTTCTTGTACATGAAAGTAAGCATCAAATATGAACAAGAAAGGAAACACTAGCTAGTGTACTAGTTAGTATCATACCAAATTGATTGTTTAGTTCACAAAGTCAACTTTCTTCTACAATCTGGTGAACACCATCAAAAATTTTAATACAGATTTTAAGGCTGCATTACGAGAATTGTATGTAATAAGTGCAATATTTATTGTACCTACACCAAAAATAAGCTTCAAAATATAAAAATGGATATATTATCTCTTGTTAATTATATTCATATGTAAAGTGACATGGTGCACGATCAGCAAATATTCTTTTAATAACATCTTTTGTTCAGCTAAAACACTGTTTATTTCAAAATACTTCGTATTTGTTTGCTATTTTGTTCAGAAACTTTCGCGTGTGCATAAAAACTGTTTGTTTATATTCGACTAGACAAGAAAGATAATGAATAATAGCACCGTCCCTATCCCGCACTAGCTAGTACAAAAGTCCTTGTATGCTAGTCACTAGTATGCTCGGGGGCCGTTCACACGATACAAGTTCGCTACAAGTCGAGGCACGGTCGTAGAAGAACAGGTCCGGACCATGGAGGTATTAGTCTATGGAGTGGAAGCCTTGGAACAAATTTGAAGCCGGCCAACAGACGACGTTTAAAGACAAGGATAGAGCTAGTGGTGGCAAAAACATGTAAACATAGCATTGAGCTGAATGAAAATGTTTTAGTTTTTTGTAAACTACACATTATGGTGAAAGTTTGTGCAGCTCTTGGCCTTACAAACAGATTCGATCGTTGCGGAGGATTATCTTTGTACAGGTAAGAAACTTTTATTTAAATTCATCAAGTTTATATAGTACATACACACAGCGTGAGCTAATTCGTATATATATATATATATATATATATATATATATATATATATATATATATATATATATATATCTGAAGCAATAGTAAACTGTTGTGTATGATTCAAATAGAGAATTTGCGCAAATTTTTGTAAAAAAATTACATAACTACAAGGCTTTCTGCTATTGCTTTGCCACCCAAAATATGGCGACTCATGATAAATAACGTCCTGCGCATGCGCAGTTCGAAAATGTTCGAAAATGATCGGCTTCACACGGTCGATTACCATTGAAATGTACGGCAGCTGCCACTCCATAGACTAATACCTCCATGCTCTGGACACTCGCCTGGAAAATTGACCCCCTTGTTGTTTGGCTGTAGTTCACAAAGTTACCGAGAATATTACGTTTTATTGGCGCTTCAGTTAGGGCGGTCGAACTCAAACTCCGCCCACTTCCTTTTCGCTAAGACAAACAGTTTATCAAAACGTATTTTTTTTATCAATTTATGAAATATTTCCTTCACTCACAAATTTAAGAAAAGGCTCCAGCAATCTTTATTTACTTTATAAATTTAACAATGGAAAAAAGTGGGCGGAGTTTGAGTCAGACCGCCTAACTGAAGCGCCAATAAAACACAACGTTCCCGGTAACTTGACAAACTACAGCCAAACAACAAGAGGGTTAAATAAAATACATTGGTAGGTAGGCGAGTGTCCAGATATGTACTTCTACGACCGTGGTCGAGGTGAACAAGAAAGTGTTCACCTTCTTGTACAAGAACGATGCCCGTGTGTACCAGACTTTATTGAAGTTTGTGCATTAAAATTTGTATTATTTTTGTTTTTTTTAATTAGTTTTTATATTATACTGTGTGTATGTAGTACCGTATGTATTATAAGTTATACTAGTATTTACATTCCTTTTGACTTCCTAATTCATTAATCCTGAAGCTGTTGCAATGAAATTTGTAATTTTATAGTGTCTATTGTGTGTTTTGATCTGATACTGATATGATTCTGTCCTGGTATGTAACGTATAAATGATACACTAGTATTCAGTCACTTGAGTTTCTGTTTCATTCATCTGAAAGTTTGTGAATTAACTTTGTAATTTATTTAGTAATTATTATTAATATTGTTATTATTATTTTGTGTTTTTTGTTTGTTTTAATAAGATATTGGTCAAATACTGTATGTATGATACACTTATAATCACAGTATTTTGTCTTTATATTTCATTAATCTTAATGTTTATGAGGTAAACTTTTGAGTTTATTTAGTGTTAAATATTTTACTATCTGTATATGTACTGTATGTATGTTACACTTATATTCACATTTTAATTATTAATTTTAAAAAATTATATAATTTTAATTTCTGTTACTGCCTGCTTGTTACTATTCCATTATGTCGGTCTCCATCTAGAGCAATAATTTGCTCAAGGGGGCGTATTATTTTATTTCTTTCCCTTGCTTCTATTATTCTACTTGTGTGTGTACTTGTATTCTGTACGATATGAAGGTTTAATTAACGAATGTTTACTTCCTTGTATTAACGATATTGAGTTTATGCAATGTAATATATTGTAAACAAGAGGTTACAAGTACAAAATAAATAAATAAATGTAGAGAGTAGTATCTAGGCAGCCTTTTTAAAAGATATGACAAAATCTGCAAAAGCGGTAATTTCATTCGCCGATCTGGCAGACCGATGTTATTAGACCAGGTTAAAACGATGTAGAATATCCTTTTGTACTAGTATAATATACGTATGTAGCATTATAATTGAGTACTAGTAATGATAATTTATTCTATACCTGAATAAACTCTGGCGACACATTTACTTGATAAACTGCTCCAGACATCTCGATCAACAAAAATACTACGATCCGACATAGTATTTTCCGTGAACATGAACTCAAACCGCCTTACAACGCAGTTTATATTTTGTACACGTGCGGGAGTCTGTTTATTTACTTTTTACACGCGCTTTTCTGTGTATCTTCCGCTGGCTGCTATCTACTCTGCTCCCGAGCAGGGCATAGCTACGTGGATCCGGTGACGGGATCGAATTGAATTTAGTTCTCGACCGCCGATAGATCTTTATCACATGACGTTCTCGTCCGATTTACTGGCTATCGAGTGGATCCGAAGCCTTTCTTCCTAGTGACATGGATCCGAAGAAGTTTCCGTAAGTGCCTATGCATTACTTACTCTGTGGTCCTACAATTTTGTAGATGGAGAAGGGGTTGGCATAATTGTAGCGGGGGAAGCGGGAGATTCCCGAGATGGCCTGTCGACCAGCGGCGTCGTCCGGCACGATACCCACATGCTAAAAATCCGAGGACTGCCCGATTTAGAGATCGGGCCGGGGTCGCGTCGCGAATTATGAATCATGATTAAAGTGCTTGTTCCTTAGTTTTTTTTGCTGACTGGTGTCAATAACACAAATATTTTTTAATCAAAAGGTTTGAAAAAATCTGAGACAATGTCAGTCACACGATGCAAGATACTGTGAATGCGTTTTTTTTTAAATAGTGTACCATTCGTCAGCAAAAATAAAAAAATTGCTTCAATTTGGCTTAGTTTCACGACAAAAAACGTACTTTGGGTGACGAAATAGAAAAAAAAACATTAAGTACGTTGCTTGCTCAAGAGGGATTTGAGCTTCGAAAATAGTTATGCAACCATCCCAAGGTCTTGGTCGATGTTCCTATAGATCAACATGAAATTATTACGTGTTTTAATTTTAATTAAAGTGCTCTGTATTCACTGGAGTCCAGCAACTGATGAATTTGTGCACCACTTAAACATTCACACTCACAATAAACTACTCATTACTGAATCAACAACTCGAAAAGAGAATATTTATTTTTACACTCAAATAAACAAGATATGCCCGCCCGCCATCTTTTATTGACTTCTTTTCTCTTTTGTTTAGCTCATGATTCATAGCACGGTCGTAGAAGAACAGGTCTGGACACTCGCCTATCTAACAATGTATTTTGCTTGACCCCCTTGTAGTTTGGCTGTAGTTCGTCAAGTTACCGAGAATGTCGTACTTTTTGGCGCTGTTTTCCGGGCGGTCGGACTAAAACTCCGTCCACTTTTTTTCATTGTTAAATTTATAAAAAAAATAAAGATTGCTGGAGTCTTTTCTTAAAATTGTGAGCGAAGAAAGTATTTCATAAATTGATAAAAAATACGTTTTGATAAATAGTTTATCTTAGCGGAAAGGAAGTGGGCGGAGTTTAGTCCGACCGCCGTAACATCAGCGCCAATAAAACACAATATTCTCGGTAACTTGGTGAACTACAGCCAAACAACAAGGGGGTCAAGTTTCCAGGCGAGTGTCCAGACCTGTTCTTCTACGACCGTGATTCATAGAGATAACAGCTACCACTTGCATGTAACAGAGGTTTAACTACAATCGTACAATATACGTAGACGTAATGAACACAATGTATTATTTTTTATTTCAGTTCTACTGACAATTTAGTTTGTACGCAAAAGTTATGTTTTTTAAAGTCTTATCGCCACATTCAAAGGCCTTCAGAATTATTTTATTAGTGTACGATCCTGGAAGGTCTTAGTACGATATTTTTTAAAAAGTAGTACGATCCTGGCATTACTCAAGGTTGGCAAAACTGATGCTAACAAACGTCTAGGGTACGGTCGTAGAAGAACAGGTCTGGACACTCGCCTATCTAACAATGTATTTTGCTTGACCCCCTTGTTGTTTGGCTGTTGTTCGTCAAGTTACCGAGAATGTTGTACTTTTTGGCGCTGTTTTCCGGGCGGTCGGACTAAAACTCCGTCCACTTTTTTTCATTGTTAAATTTATAAAAAAAAATAAAGATTGCTGGAGTCTTTTCTTAAAATTGTGAGCGAAGAAAGTATTTCATAAATTGATAAAAAATACGTTTTGATAAATAGTTTATCTTAGCGGAAAGGAAGTGGGCGGAGTTTAGTCCGACCGCCGTAACATCAGCGCCAATAAAACACAATATTCTCGGTAACTTGGTGAACTACAGACAAACAACAAGGGGGTCAAGTTTCCAGGCGAGTGTCCAGACCTGTTCTTCTACGGCCGTGGTCTAGGGTAGGAGCACTCTGACAAAAGACGAATAGGATCGTCTCCAACGTAAATTACACACGGAGCGGTAGGGCTTCCCATATGTATCAATAGTGCTACTACCGAAACAAAAAAACAATAAAAAGAAGTACCCAATAAAAAGCAAAACAGTAATCAACCAAAATATATGAAATAGTTTTACGGCATCATTGAGTAAACTATAGATAGTTAAAACGTGTAATCAAACCTGTGAAATTTACATTTTTCTACAACTACCCTTTTTTATTTTTATTTATTATTTATTTTTATAGGAATTGTATAAGTGGCACTTTTGAATTCTTTCTTGCTGTTTTCCCTTTAAGATAATTTATTTTCCTGCCACTTTTAATTAAAAAAAAAAGAGCACCCTATGTGATAAAGTGTATAGATTGTACCGTATTTGAATGTAACGTCTAGGTCATAATAAAAACATATTTAAAACGTTTTATTCCTTACCAAAAAGTGTTCAGTTCATCGCGATATCCGAGAATGGCCATATCTGAGTTAGAAACTTGTACATCCAGTCCAGTTCTTGATTGGCCAGATCCGGGCCATATACTTTTACATCCAGTTCCTGATACCATCTGGCCAATCTCAGATCTGGCCCAGAACAGGCTATAATTCCTTAGTTATGTAAATAACCTCACGCGTTCCACAAATGTAGGACTAAATCCCTAGCGCTTATGTAAAAATAATAAGAGGCGGGGAGGGGGAGGCGGATCCTGTTGTTACCACAATCATAGTACATTAAACATTTCGTTGATATTAAGTTTTTGGGACGTACATAATTTTTTTTGTTGGCCAACTTCAAAGTACAAGCAACAGCTAATATATCAATTTTGTTACTGAACTTGTAAATTACAGAAGAGGTGGATATAATAGTCCTCATTATACATTCCAATTATAATTTGACTTGTTAGTCCGCGACGCAGGTTATTTAACATATTTAGTATATGTAGTCATACTGGGAAATTTTATTAAAACAGAAGAGTATAATTATAACAGAGCAGTAAAGGCAAAAGTCTGACGACCGTACGTTAATTTTTTATTAAAAAACACACGTGTACGGCAAATGAGTAAGGTCAAATGATATACGTTACTGAACAGTGCTTTTTTTTTAGTGTAGGCTAAGTAATACAGAAGTGTGTGTGTGTGTGGATGTGTGTGTATACATATGTACACACACACATATATGTATATATAGGCTACACACACACACTAGACTCACAGGTTTAACGGGCCCGCCTCGCGGCACATGTGTTTGTGTGAGTGAGGTATGGTGCTAAGGGCGATGTCGTATGGGCCATACAACGGTGAGTCGCCTCTAAGCTTAAGGCGTGCAATCTTCGCGAAGAAGCAAGTTTCCTATGGGACTTAAGTGGTGGCCCTATTGTTTTATTTACGAAATCACTTTACTAAAGTCCAATGCACTATCCTTAAGTGGTTTCACACGTATTCGGCTAGTATATTTTCCGCTATAGCAGACTGAAAACCCCGCTTTGACCCATTTTGACGTGCCCTAAAAGGGAATTTCTAATACGTGCGTTGTCTTGAAAGTACTTAAGGGCAGTCGTCTGAAGTGTGTGTTCTTTTCCTAGACAAACGGCGTGAAGACACGTGTATTAGTTTCGATGTAAAACTTTTTCTTCAAACACGTTGCAGTGTGATTTTATGGCAACGAGGCGAGCCCATTAAGCTGTGCCTTGTCCCTACCTGCGTTTTAAATGCATTGCAGCGAGCTGCTATTATTATTTATTTTTTGACGAAACTGTTAACCGCGCATTATTTTTTTACATCTACGAAAAGAACACACGCTTCAAACCATGTCACTATCATTTCAAAAATTAAACACGTTTATTTAAAACATAATTTTCGGGACCCTCAAAATTGCCAAAAATGGGGTTTTCTGGCTACCGTATCTGTAAAAAATAACAACCGGTTTCGGAAAAAGCAAGCATTAGACCTTGAACTAGGCTAGCCACAAATAAAATAATGTGGTCACCGCTTAAAGTCCCATCGGAAAAAAATAATAGTGAAGTACTGAACGCCAGCTGAGTGGCTTGCGTGGCACGTCGGCCAACGGTAACCTTACCGCTCCTGTCTTACACACAAACGCACTCAATCTAGGAAGGCCCCTTAACACTTTGAAGACCATGCCAGAATGTCGCTCGAGCAGACATTTGATGACCGTTTCTCTGTCAACGATAAAACTATCTTGTAAGAATACAGTATCATTGACTTGTCAATATTCACCAGCATCGTGTAAAAAGTCAATACAATTGCATAAAGCATAATTTATTGTAAATGAAAATAAATGTCAGTTCACTGCTGACATCAACACGATTCCTTTAAATCACGTTGCATAAGTTCGGGTTGTTTGATTGGAACACTATCGAATAGGCATATCATTGTCTGTAAGTTGACCAATAACGAACAACGCACTTGACAGTGGGCGTGCCAGGTGTGGTGTGGACTAATAAGACTGTGTAGACTGGATACAACAGAGACCAATACTGCTGGCATCTCTGCTGTGTATGTACAAGTGACTACATTATATCCTGTCTTGATATCCAATAAAACAAGCGCCGTCCATAAAGTGTTAAGAGTTTTATCAAGTGTGCGTGTGCGTGTGTGCATGAATATATTTGTATGTGAATGTGTGTACATATATGAATGTGTAAATATATATCAGTAGGAGTTTTGGAATATTAAAAAAAAAAAAAAAATTACAGTTTTCAGGGTGTTAAAATCAGCTCAAAAGATCCTATAGCAATGAGAGTCACGCCGAGATAAGCATAGGCCTATAAGTCCGTGGTGGCATTCATGTAAGTTTGTAGGCTCGGCAGGTACAAAGTCATATTTATTTATATGGTTGCTCATAAATTCCATTAGCAAGTGACATGAAGACACGAATTATTGGGTGATGGGGAAAAGAAAACTAGCCAGGGTTTTAGAAGTTTTTACTTTACTGTGTCCAGCCGATACTTTAGCATATTGCCACTCAAGGGAAGTGCTGATTCTCACCCTCAGATAACCGTAGCAAAATGGTCATTAGATCCAGCTTGATAGTGAGAAAGTAATGTCATTTGTTCTGAATGGGCGTCGTTATCTGGAGCGTCATCGCAGGGTCGTATTGCCTATTGACGCAGTGTTAAGGCAGACGGATGGGCGGACATGGCAACGTCACGTCACGTCTGGAACTGACCGTGCAATCAATTGTTCACATCACCACAGGCCGGTCTCTGTCAATAAATGCGTGTTTACAGAGTGACGCAAGCCGTTAAGCTTCCTCTTGTGCCGCGTCCTTAGAGAGACAATTGCAGGTCGTCGTTGGCAAGCGGACGGCATCACAGGTAAACCGCAGCGGTATCATACCCACCATTTTGAATTCGCCTCAATTTTTATTTTCAGTTTCAACACTTTTTTAAAATTCAAATAATTTGTATTCTTTAATTTCATAAGCATGTCATTGTTGCCTGCAATGTCTTTATCCACTGTGATTTTTTTGAGTTTGGTATATCAGTTGGTTTTATTGTAGTCGTTAAAACGGAAACGTGCAAAGTATGACTTTAACAAGCAACTACGCGAAAACTATGAGAGCTGAAAATTTCATAAGAGCCAAATTTAGTCACATTTTGTGTCTGAAATAAGAAAAAAATATCTGGTACAAATAAAAAATAAAAAAATGGCGATGAAAATTGCGATAGACCGCGCCCTTAATTCCGTGATTTGAATCAGGATGAAACATGAACATTTAAATCTGCGTAGCATCCAAGGCGAATTTTGAGCTAAGGTCATGTCCCAATTTAAAGAGTACTCGCTGGAGAGAGCACTCTTTCGCATTACCACGAGAGAGAGAGAGAGAGAGAGAGAGAGAGAGAGAGAGAGAGAGAGAGAGCTCTGTGGCACTCTCGCTCTCTCCAATCGGGATGATGCAATGTCGAGTTTGTAAATAAGGGATGCAAAGGTAACAGGTGCGTAAATTTGATAAATACATGTTATAAATACATAAAATATATTTGTAGGCAATTTAAATAATAATTTTAAACTTACCAGCGTCGTAAGCAACGAATAACTGTTTACAGGCGATTCCATAACTTCGTGTTTTATGTATTTAAACGTATATTAGGGCAGAAAACGTTTCTACAACTCCTCGCCATAATTAACGGTTCATTGTAAATACTTATTCATGTATAAATATTGAAATATTTGCAATATGTGACACACATTTCTTCAATAACCTCAAACCATAACTGTATTCAAGATGGCGTGCGCCAGAGAGAACGAGAGAAGGCAGCGAGTGAACAGTTTCGTTCTCTCGCTGTACTCTCGTTCTTTCGCACTCTCGCCAACAAATTGAGACGACCAGAGAGCACTCTCTCAGACGTGTTTGCGAGAGAGAGAGAGAGAGAGAGAGAGAGAGAGAGCGAGTGAGAAAGCACACTTTGAGTGAATTGTGACACGGCCTGAATTGGAGACGAAAATCTAACTTGCTATACTTTATGTATATTAGGCCTACGTGAAGTAAACGTAGTATAATGTTTGGACTTCTCGGGATTTAAACCTGCACCCATAACATGCAGGTCAGTGCAATAGTAGTACGATAAGTAAGATATCTGTGGAGCGCAAGAGGGAACTAACTACAATGCTATGTTGCCACATTGTGCATATTAAATATCATCGTACAACATTTTGCTACTAATATTTGTGTCTCCAATTTATCCCAGGATTCGCGTGGTATGTTTATTATGCGTTTGTTTCCCGACATCCTACGTACGTACATTATGTATAAACGTGTGTGTGTGTTTCCTAGTCTTTTGTGTCTTATTCCTAAGTAAAAATTAATTGCGGTTACTGAAATTATTAACTTTTAATATGCGTCATAACGAGACTGTATTTGTGTAACTGCATTAGTTTGTTTAGCATGTAAACGCTTTGAAATTGGCCGACATTCAATGGCTGTTGTTAAAAAAATATTATTTAATTGTTCGTATTAGTTTTTTCTGCTACACTTTATGTTCATTGCTGACTTTCTGATATTTTGTAACGACCTAAGGTATCAGAACTAAGGGGCTTCCCTAGGTAGGTCGCGTTTGTGTTTGTGAGACAGGAGCAGTAATGTTGCTTGTTGACCGACGTATGTCACTCAGATGGCGCGCACTGCTTTCCTATTATCCTTTTCCATATAATGGGACTTTAAGAGTGCGTGGTAGGCCTACATAATTCAATGCTAAAAGCATTTATCTATAATTGTAGGTTTCTTGAAGCCAATTTGCGAAAATCAAACAATAGCAATCCTACACAATAGTTTTAGCCAACGTTTTTAACAAAATTGTTTCCAGTGTTACGAACTTCTGAGGCACAATCTCTGACGCCGGAACCTCGTGTATTTAACTGCGGCGCAAGAGATCACGCGTAACGAATTAGTAATTCTGGATAAATATTTACTCTTCAATATATTCGGGAAAAAAACCTTGCAAATAGAATTTGAGAAGTATTTGTAGATGAACTTTAACTTTCGCCAATGGATAGCGTTACTTTTGTCCTGCCAAATATTTTCATAAATGTAAAATATTTAAATAACTGGGCTTATTTTTTAATATCTTCATGAAATGCTTTTATGGCGAATACATAATGATTAATATCACCATTCTTCTGTTTCTAAAAACGGATTATAATATCGTTTTTCAACTGTCGTTACTTTAACTTTACTATTGTATTGTGTATTGACAAAATAATTAAAAGTAACGGAAACGTAAAGTCAAATGTTAAAGTAATAAACGTAATGCGAGCTGCGCGCGCGTGCCTCTACCCCAGACTGTACTGGCACGGATATGTCCACTGAAAAAAGAGTATAGTTGTAGGTACCATCCATACTTCTGTTAAAATAGGGACTGTACTGCTCTGAACAGTTCCTTCAACAATCTGTTCTGTAGAAGTCACCATCTGGTGTGTAAAAGCAATAAGGCTATTTGTTTCTTGTACATAAAGTGAAACATTCAAATGAAATATTATCTAAACGAGACACTGTAAAGTCTTCGAATTGTTTCTGAAACATAACTGAAACATTGTGTGCTGTGTGGATAGTGATTATTAACATTTACCAGAGCACAATATAAGTTACGTTTCGAAAAAAACATTTCTAGCACACAGTGTCTTGAAAAACGAGCAATATAACAGCTGCCAATATCCACAAAATGTAATTTTTAACCATTTTAATTTATAATATTTTACTTGTGATTAACCAGCGACCATTGCGGCGATCATCTCAACTTGATGTTTCGGAGACCTATTTGAAAAGTGCTTACTGAAATGTTACTTTGCGATATTTCTGAAATGTTTCTGCAATGTGTGCTGTGAAATATATAATCGCTCGTTGGCAAAAGTCTCACAGAATTGTTTCTAGACATATCTCAAACAATAGGATTGAAATGTTACATTGTAATATTTCTGAAATATCTCTGAAACATTGGCATAAAATGTTATGTGAATGAGACACTGTAAAGTTTGAGAAACGTTTCTGAAACATAACTGAAACATTGTGTGCTGTATGGGATATACTATTGTGATCTGAGGTGCTATCTTTCGTGTACGGTACAATCTATATGCTTTGATTGCTACACAAGCTGCTTTGTTTAAATTAAAAAGTGGCAGAAACGTACAAATTACGTGAAAGTAAAAAGGAACTAGGGTTTCAAAAATGCCAATTTTATGCCCTGGAGGAGCAAACTTTCAAAACCAGATGTGTCAAGAATAACCCGAAAATGATTTTGTGACGAGCACACGAAAATATATTAAGATTTATTCGTAAAGTTACCTGTCCCACTTAAAAATCAGGAGGATGTCTGTGTTTTCATTCAAAGCTAGGCATGTCCATCCCACTGTAATTTTGCAATCAAAACGTGGTCACAACAGCTACTATCGTTTGGCTGACGTAGACTTGCGAATTATTACCTCTTGCAAGTTTACTTACATGTCCATTATACTTATTCAGCACTAGACATTACCAATTTTCTTTAATAACAAACCAAATACAACAGTAACTTATCTCATAGCAATAACCATAATTTGAACAAAAAATTGATGCACAACAATAAACCTGTCATATTTCATTTTCGTTAATGTCATAATTCAATTATTTCACTTTCCTGTGTAAAATTGTTATAAGCTGGACACGTCTGGTTTTAAAAGTTAGAGTCTTATATAATGTTACTTTACACTGTGTGGTAGCTAACTCGGATTAAAGCGGCGAATCTTTTGTAGGTCTCGGCGGGCATGCATGCAGCGAATGTACTTGTTGCTGCGGTAGTGATTGCAAGAAGCTACGTCTTCAGCACTCGCTCCCTTGCTTTGCCGGCTGAGGAGACAGGTATTGTACATATAAACATGCACAGACAATACGCTTATGTTGGGCTTAGTTATACTAAATAAACTAACTAAATAAAACTTTAATAAGACAGTGTTCCACATATGCAGCGAAAGCCTGTGAACCCTCGAAATAATTTAGGTTGAAAATATTTACTAAGATATATTAATTAATTAATATTACTCTTTAAGTTTATAATTCCTCAATTTTTGAATTTTTATTTCGTACCAACACAAAGGCAACTCCACTTTAAAAAATAAGCGTATGGTTTTATTGTGATGATAGATGATCGCTTGTAAGACAACATCGTGTGAGTGTATGTGACTGGGTTGTTTAGGTTTAATTTTTTTGGCTGACAAGCAAATGCTAGTTGAAAATTACTTGTTTCCTTTCTTTTTCCCCCGTATTTACATACCCCTATACTTTTACCTTGGTATTTTATTGTGTCATATATTAAGATGCACTAACTAACAAATAGGGCCTACCCATCAAGATGTGTCAAGATATCATAGTATTTTGTCGCAGAGTTAGGCAGTGCTACAGTCGTGGCGAGGACCCAGAGAGAGATGTCTAACGCTGGGTTCTACAGCGTCGGACGCAAAAACGCGACCGGCTACAGTTGCTGGGTTCAGGTCCACCCAGTGCAAAATGTAAGCAAACCACCACTTTACTTAAAAATATATATATATTTTATTTTATCATTTAAATCTTTTATCGTATGTGCAGGCAATTGTTGGGTTTTAATTGAGTTAAAATATTGTCGTTTGCACCTGTTGGATGACTTTAAGACACTTTTCGTCTCTAAATATATTTTTGTTTGGATGCCAATTTATGAAGCTAGAGCAAGTGGTATAAATGTAGGTTTATTTAATTCTTACTCAGGTAATATTAGTTTTTTTACTATCAAACTGCTGATTACCAAAATTTAGTTTCCGTGTTAAGTTACCTCACAGATGCAAAGCGAAGTCCAGCTTACGCTTTTGATGCAGTGATGGAATAACACTTAATAAAGGGAAAAAAAGGTTTTCATACAGAGAGAAAAACCCTCACTAATTTTATTATCATATTCTGTAGTATCGCTGTTACACAGTGAACAGTGCTGTGTGGGATGATACAAAAAAGTGAAAGCAACTGTCGAGGACACCCGATATCATTCGGCAATCTTCGTGAGTGTCATGGTGCTTCGCGGAGGAGTCGTTAAGGTTCGCGAAGAAGTAGCGCAGAAGTCGCCAAGAGTAAGGTTAATTGTACTACAGGTTAGAAATATCAATGTTAAAAGTTTGGCACAGGGAAAATTTGTGCCAATTCAGCGCTGGTATCGGTAAGGGGCGTAAACTGATCAATCACAAAGCTTTCCTAAATTTTAAGTTATATGGAGATGATAATTTGAAAGTTAAAGTTGGTTTGCTTTTCAGTTTAAAATTAAATTAAATCACTTCTCTACTGCGTCTATACTCTATACATTCTAAGGTTGCAGCTAATTCATCCAAGTGAATGTCAATAAAATTTTTGCACAACGTAAATTTTATTTGAAATATTGAAAAAATGCCAGGTAACCATGCAACGACACAATAGCAATGTGAGGAATCAATACATAATTCAATTGCTTTGATTTATTTCGTTAGCAATTTTTATTTCTGCTGCAACCTTAGAGTGGAAAGAGTATAGTTAAAATTAAATTTATTACGGTTTCGTATTTTGTTTTGTACATTAGCGATTGCAGCGCAACTAGCGGTAGAATTATTCCCTGTGCCAAACTGTCCCACAAAAAATCTCGTTTTCTTTTCAACCTCTAATAGAATCGACTTTACCAAAAGTCATGAAGGATTTGCGAAGATTCTCGAAGAAGTCTTCAAGTAACACGA
The DNA here is from genome assembly GCA_003012365.1 of Medauroidea extradentata. Taxonomy (NCBI): domain Eukaryota; kingdom Metazoa; phylum Arthropoda; class Insecta; order Phasmatodea; family Phasmatidae; genus Medauroidea; species Medauroidea extradentata. The sequence continues at coordinate 21,042 of PNEQ01090341.1, forward strand.
AGGAATTACGAAGGTTCGCAAAAATTCTCGAAGATTCACGAAGGAATCTTCAGAGGAGTCTTCAAAGTAGTCAAACGAGTTACAAAGGCGTCAAAGGAGTCACGAAGGAAACTTCAAAGGAGTCACAAAGGAGTCTTCAGAGGAGTCAAAGGATTCGAAGGAGTCATGAATGGGTTACATGTGAAATTAAACAGTATACAAGAATAGGTGAAAGCTGGAGATTATTTTGGTGTTTGCGTGATATAAGGTATTATAGCTTAGGTGACATGATTCATGCATGCTTGAACATTTCGTGACGAATAGTCTTAAGTTGAGCAAAAATTTTAATGTTAGTATGTGAACAGTGTGAGTGTCGTGTTTGTGATATGTATATACAAGTGACGATGTAGTCAATGTGACTAGGCCTGTATGCTAGTATAGGGATAATGTATTAAGTTTAGATAGTATGTATAGAACCGATATCATGGACATACGCCATTGCTTGCGAATGTTGCCGTCTTGCAGAAAACATCCACAATGAAACGAAAAACAACAACAAAAACCAACAAAGAAAAGTCGAGTCGGTTTTTGTTGTTGTTTTTCGTTTTATTGTGGATGTTTTCTGCAAGTCGGCAACATTCGCAAGCAATGGCGTATGTCCATGATATCGGTTCTATACATAATACCAACCCATTGCAAGAATCGTTCAAAGATCTTTAGATAGCATGACTTGGGTAACACATTTAAAGCGACAGATGCGCGATCTCCTCAAACTGTGAATCGAAGGGACAGGGAAGCGAATGTTCGTTGTGTACTACACTACTCTACTGCACGTACCTAGTTTCGTATAGATCTTACACGCAAGGTGTGCGATGTTTCGATTTAGCTGGGAGCTTTCAACTATGTGACAATAATTTTTGTAAGTAAAAATTCTGTACCAAAAACAATGTAAAACTCACGGTTACAATCTATGCAGTATAATTTAAGGTGTAGCTAAGCGAAATAGTACTTTTTAATCGTAATTCAGAGTATGTAAATAGTAAATTCTTGTACTTGTGATGGATTTGAGTGCATACTTTTGTACTTGTGGGGAAATAAGGGGGGGAGGGGGGAAGGCAAGGTAACAGGTCAGCAGCATCAAGTTTGGCTTTGCGGCGTCACGAGAATGCAGAATTTACGCACATTCAGGCTGAGAACTGAATACGCTCCGAAACATACATCAGAATGTACTAAGTGTGTGAAAAATCTTTGATAATTAAAATACTCATGTCACAGTAATATCTATGCATTGCGACTAGAAGCCATAGGAAACTAATATGTACTTATTTTACAATCGTTGAAAAAGTTAACTTTTATAGTTAATAAAAGTATAAAAAGGAGTACTTTTCGAAAAATGTTATTTAAAATATATTGTGAAGCATAAACGACAGATACTGACTTTAAACAAATACAAGTAAGGTCATAACATACTCCATGCGTGACTTTACCTTAGTTAAAAACCACTTAAATTATAACTTCAAAGCTAAATGTATATGGTACATTGTATAATAGTGACTTCGGTGGGGTAGCGGCCAGTGTATAAGTCGATTTTTAAGAAAATTATATAAGTTAATAAATTTCTATGTATAATAATATATACTATAAGAGAATTGTTGAAACAAATCGTGTAACTGTCTGAGGTGAAATTTAAAAGAAAAACGTTGTAATAAAAACATTTAAGGAATATTAACAAAACATTGAAATAATTATAAATCCTGAAATACTTTTATGAATGAAATTAAACGTATCTAAAACAATAATTAAATATACATATTAAAATAATTTATAACAATTATGAAAAAAATGAATATATAAATATAAATAGTAAAAGTATTTAAAACAATAAAGTTATAAATATATGTAATTCAAAGAAAATGAAAATATTAAATAAATAAAGAAGGATAAATATTGAAAATATATCAGCTAGTTTTTGCTTTTCAAGTGGAATTAAAAAGTATTTGCTACCAATAATAGTTTTCCTTGATTATTGCAATAGAGGTCAAGTATTGTGAGTCAAATTGCCGGAACTGTCCCTTATAGTAAATCCGAAAAAAAGCTGGCAATCCTATAGAAGAGTGATATTTCTAGAATCACACTTGATCATTCAATAAACTGTACAATACGAGTGTCAGGCTACAAATTACGGAGTTTTTTCAGGAGAAGTTGTGGGAGAAGGTTCGGTGCTGCTGTATTGTATCTATGGCTGTGGAAAGAACAGCAGCCGAGGAGTTCGTAAATGGAGGAACCATGGATACGGCAGGTCAATGCACCACCCTACATAGCAACTTGTACAAGAGCTGCAAGCAGCCCTGCCCGGAGAACCAACACATTGGCCTACACCACAGAGATCTCTCTTTGCACGGACGCATCCTCAGAGTGGCAGTAATTCACGTAAGTCACCGGCCGAGTTCCAGTTGGTGGGTGAGTGGTGGTCAGCGCTTGAGGGAGCCGCCTGTCGGAGCCTTTTCATGCTTCCGTACTTCAACATGTACTAACCGGATGTATGTGAAACTCAGATTGCGACCTACACTGAACTTAGCTGCAGATTTTCCACCAATAAAATTATATGGTCATCACTTAACGTCCCGTAGTAAAAACCGTTCGGCGGGAAACTTGCACGCTGGTTCAGCGCTTGGCTCGTTAAGGCGACGAGGCATTTGATGCGCCCTTCAAGTTCGACCATACTACTCCGTCGCTTGTGAGCCCCTCACGCGCGGATAGGCTGCGTTTGTGTGTATGTGAGACAGGAGCGGTACGGTTGCCACTAACCGACGAACGTACGGCATTATCGCCTCTCCGCGCAAGCCCCTCAGATGGCGTGCAGTGCTTCACTATTATCCTTTCTCCTATGGGACTTTTAAGCGTTGTCAAAATTTTTTTTATTCATGGGCAGTGTAGTTAAAAGTTAGACGCATGTTTCTATAGTCATGTTTTCCGAATCCGATAGTTAATTTTCCAGGTACGACAGTCTCAAAAGCCATTTTTGGCAGTTTTGAGGGGCTAGAAAATAATATTTATAGTAAAAGCGTGCCGTATTTTAAAACTATGGCGACATAGTTTGAAGTGTGTCTTCTTTTCGTAGATTAACATATATAATGTGCGTTAAATAGTTTCGTCAAAAAGAGAATATTAGTAACTCGTTGCAACGCGTCTGAAGGGCAGGTAGGGAGGTCTTTTAAGCGGGATCAGTACCCGCCATTTTTGAATAATGGAACTTCTGCATTTAATTTGACCTACAATTTTTCTAAAGCGTTTTATGCATCAACAGGGCACAGGGAATAGTTTTTTTTACATTGTATACAGTTGGCATTGCTTGACTACTATTACTTACACTACACCTATGACCATCCGTAGAAATATAATGTCTTTCTTCCTCTGGAAGGTTACTAGTAAAAAACTAAGAAAGCTAGTGAAGTTGTGACAATTTGGTAACACTTAAGAAGGTAATATCTGTGCCATATCAGACGGAAAATGTTAATAAATCTCGTTGTGTTGAACTTATAGCGAACATTTAAGAATTCAAAGTTGGCAAGTACTGATCGCCCTTAAAAGCTTGTTATAAGGTGAACTCAAAGCGAGCATTAAACGCCGTATCGCCACACCGAGCCAACGTTAACGTGCAAGATTCTAGCCGATCCATTTTTAATAAGGGATTCCAAGCGGTGGCGACATAATTTTATTGATGAAAAGTCTGAAGCAAAGTTCAGTGCACATTTCTCTGTGAGTTCCATATACATCCGGTTAGTACAGTTTAAATTACGGCAGTCTGAAAAGTCCTTTTCCGGTTATGTTGGAGGGCTTAGAAACAGTATTTTTTAGCGAGCATGGTGTCGTAAAAATTACATTCTGTCCTTGTCCGAAGTTGTTTTATTTTCGTACATTTGTATAATGGGCACGTGTGTAATAGTTTCGTAAAAAAAAGCATTAAAGAACACATCGCAACGGGTTCGAAGTTCGTGGTATAGGCGGTGCCCTTAAGGAGGAGCGTTAGGTAATTTTATTGTATTTTCAGTTTTCATGAAATAATATTTATTCAAATTTTTCTCTTCGACGAAGCATAGGACATATTCTTGATAAACTGCACTCCACTAAATAATAATGGAATCTGTTATTAATTTGCCATGAAGAGAGAATTCTTGAAAGTTAACTTGTAATTCTCTTGCAATGATTCTGCAAGAAAATTAATTAAAGATGCCCATATTATTTATGGCATGCAGTTTACCAAGAATATGTCCTATGCTTTGTGGAAGAGGAAATTTTGATAGTACAATTTGAATAAATGCCATGTCACAAAAAATGAAAATGCAATTAAATTGTCTAACACTCCTCCTTAAAGACAACGCCTACCCCAGAGCCCTGGTGGAAACAAGGAAAATTATGATGAAGATATTTTGGTTAGCACTTGAAATATGTAGGTCACAATGTATAGAGCAGCACCTGAATAATGGCGCGGGGGAAACGGAGATCTCTGAGAAAACACGTTGACCAATGCCATCGTCAGGCAGAATTCCTAAATAGGTGCACCCTTCCGTTAATCGAACCAAGATGGCCTTTGTGAGAGGCGAGTGCTCTAACCACTGCGCCAACTGCGACCCCAAATTCCTACCGTTAGCCTCACATGTAAGGGAATCATTTTGGGTGACTTTGCACCTGCTATGACAACTTTGTACGAACCATCTAAATATTACTGTTCCTTATTAATAAATATCTTGATCGCTAAATACACGGTACAGTTAGAGGTGACTAAACACTTTTGTAGAACTACAATATCACCTAAATAACTGTACTAGTTTTATGTGGTTACGCTTCAATCCAAATAACAGTAAAAATGTTCATACCAAAACTATTTTTTAAATGCCTTCATACAATTGACATAAAAAAATACGGATATTTACACTTATTCTTCTTCGATCAGGTTCCACTGTTCAAAAAATTATTTTTACAGTAGGCCTTTTTGGTTTATTTATGTGTGTCAACGTATGATGTAATTAATTTTCGCTTGTATTTTTATTTTCGTTATTATGTTACAGTAAACTCTATCGTAGGCTGCTCAAAATATCTATGAATGGAAATGTGAATTCAAATGGAAGATAATTGTGTTTGGCTACGCGTAGTTGCTTGCTAAGGAAGTTAAGAGTTGACCAAATTTACCACAGACTATGTAATGCGTATGATTATGGCTTTGGCAATACATGATTGTAGCATGCACTGTATCAGAAAATGAGTTCAATTCTCACTGTTATTGGCATGGTTATGGCTTTTTAGACTGCAGCACGTCCTTTATAACGCTATCGAGTGTTTAGTGCATAGTAAAAACGTTCTGTATAGTAAAGAAAAACATGTCTTCGAGGCTGTTTATCTTGCAGTAGAGTGAGTGAAGAAATGGTAACCCATATGCGTAACAGCGCGGCCTTGATCGCAGGCGAGGGTTACTCGAGGGCAGTATGGAACACTGGCGGAATGCAAGGGTGGGGAAAATGGGAAAACTCCAAGAAAACCAGAAGGATGATGGCAGCTATCGTCTCGATTTAGTAAAATATTCTGGAAACAAGCATGTCGTCTCATAAAACCTAGAGTGAACCAAGTGAAACATTGAGAGGGGGGGAATTGGGGAAGGGGGGGAAGCCAAATTGGCTGTAGTCAACACATACATAAATAATGAAGCCTTAACAAATTCCAAGAGGAATTGTGACAAATCACTGCCAATTTGGCTTGATTTTTTTTTTTTTTTTTTTTTTTTTCAGTTGTTCGCTGTTGGTTTTTCTGCAATGGCGTTTGTCCGCAATATTTCACTAAATTATTTACCCCCATCTTTCAACGACTGCTTCCGCCACGTTTTCCACAGACGCAAATCAGAAACAGCCCCGCCAGGAGTCGAACCCAGATCGCCAAGGTGAGGGGCAAATTGTGTGATCACTACGCCACCGTAGTCCCCAGCTCGGAGTAGATAAATCTTGCTCTAGCAACGGAAGGTTGGTAAGCTTGTATTTGGCGGTACAGTACTGAGAATTTTACTTTAAAACGTTACCTATTATTGTTCTTTGCCGCTGCGTTGGACTTCCCTTGAGTTTAGACGCGGCTAAAACACAAACACCCAAGATGAAGTTAAACGACAACCTCGATGACCTACGGACTTTATTAGTTTCTTAGTTTTACTTCATTTAGAACAAAGAATATGTATTAGTTTTAAAAATAAATCTTGTATTGAAACTTTTACATCTAATCTCACAAAAGGCTTAGTCTTACTGCTAAATTATTTTTAATGGAAAACCATTTATTGTAGCTGCACTGATTTAAGACTGTTATTGTTTTCACAATGTTCTATTTACACCAATTATTTATTTGATAATTAATTGTATAATTCCCCAGCAAACGATTATTTTATTTCACTTATAAACTTGCATTCTTAGTTACAGTGCTGCCGCAGTGTAAAATCATGTGCTAACATAAAAAGGCAATTTTTATCTCACAACTTAGCAAAGTTTTCGGGGAACTTGAAGCTAATGGTTCGGTAAACTTTGAGACCAGTCTCACTTTATTAAGGCTGATAAAGTTTCTGGAATGTCATGTTCGTGCCAATACTTGCTTTATTGTAGCAGTGCGATCAAGAAAGCTAACTTCAAAAAATTTCGGCCAACGACCAGCTTCTACAGCGTATCATCATTTCTTCAAACTATAACGTCGATGTCTGAAACATGCCTTTCTGAAGTTGGCAGTAAATGGAACTCCATTTCCGTTGCAGGATCCGCCGTACAGCCAGGTGTACAGGCGAACGGATGGAATAGTCGTCCACGAAGCATTCTCTGGGCAGGTGTGGAAGATATTTGAAGATGTATTTGGATTTCGGTAAGTCAGCAAATTACGTGTCATTAGTAGTATGGTTATGCCGATTCTGGGACATGGATTCGGTGTGAGGCACCCGCCCAAGTGAGGCACCACCCGCCATGTTGTGACGTCACGTCCCCGGCCGCCATATTGGATGACCTTGACCTTTGACCTTGACCTTGACCTTAAGTGTCAAATTAGCAAAATTTTCCAAAATTCCGAAAATTTCAAAAAAATTTCAAAAAAAATCCGAAAAAAATATTATCTCCATCTTGTTTCCGGACGCCATCTTGTTTCCGGACGCCATCTTGTTTCCGGCCGCCATCTTGGTGATTTCCGAAAATTTTTCGATTTCACATTCCATTATAACCCCGCATGTATTTAATAAAATAAACTTTTAATAAAATTATTTTTAATAAAAAAACTTTTTAATAAAAAAACTATTTAATAAAAAAATTTTTTACATAAAAATTATTTAATTACATTATCTACCGACACGTCTTACCCGGACGAGCTCCATCGACACACTGACGCCCCCCACCAATTTCACATGTATTTATTAACTTATCCCCCCTCCCCTTACACTACCCCTTCCTTTAATTTAATTGGCTGTTAGTCACGTAATGAATTTCCCCCCTCCTTCCCCCTACTTTCCCCTCTCACTGACGTTCGTGTTATAACCCGCTCGAACTACTACACCCCCATCCACCCCACTCTCCAAACTTTACCACCACATTATTATCTTTCATAATAAAATATATTTCCTTTATAACTCTCACTACACAGCATGTCACCAGTGTCTTCACATAGCAGCTAGACGACCGTAAGTAGTAACAACCATCGATTGAGACTACGTATTGATCATTAATCTTACAATTATCGGTTTTTTTTTTAACATTGTAACTATAATTTCAAAAACTTTATTTGAATACCATTAATGAATACTACTTAAACATGACTTATTTCTTAGCTATATCCGATAAATTCCCAATAAAATCAATCAATTATTAAAAAAACTTTTTGATAAATATTTTTATTATACCTACAAGGACTTTATTTCCTACGGAACTTTATCGTCTACACTCACACTCCTACCAAATTAGCTATATTTATTTAAATTTCCGATAAAATCAATCATTCGTTTTGAAAATAACATATTTTTCAGGTCTGTTACATATGCAAGACTCTGCGTCTACTTTCAAACATGGTGTACACCACCCCATCGAAGAAACAGGCGTACAATTTCATATTCATACTGCTTATGCTAAACACACCACTCCTACGCCCTCGCACCTACCATCGAATACCCCCTCACAACTCTACCTTCACTCTCCAACAGACCCGTCAGAACCTGTCCGAACTGATCATTACACTCTTCTGCAGTACATATACGCGCGTATGACATTGTCTCTGCTTAGCGAGCAGCCATGCATATACCATCATCCAATCTCGTATCACTGGCCTTCTTTTATATCAGAACAGCTACCTCAGCTTCATATATTACTATGTTTATTCTATCTTTACTTTTTACTCGAAAAAAGTATTTAAATCGTAATATTTACTCTCGTCAAACACCCACGTTAATTAAAAAACCCTGTTTCCTTAATTATAAAAATCTATGTACATACAATATATAATCAACTACTTGTAAAACAAACACCACATACCTTGGAAATATATTTAGTCTTCACTTTAAAACTATCACAGTCAAGTCCATGTATTGCTTGATTAAGCATCAAAAAACCTTAGTTTATTGCGTTCATCAACTTCGTGTCGTCACAATGCAAACTAAGGCTTCGTAACAGAAGCTTCATCCATGCTTCGTTGACCCAGTCTCATATATTGTCAGTTTTGTCAAGGAAGTCCCATGCGCCGTCATAGTCATTGTCATGTAGGTAGTTATCACCGGTGAAGATATCGCCAACAGAGGTAAAGCTACCGCAGTGCTAGTCGAAGTTGTTCAACACGAGCTCACATCACGTCATAACTTATTCACTGATGTAGATAAAATTCTGCTTCACTGCTACAATTCCCACTAGTTACAGGAAATATCGAACACGTACTGTTCTATTTTTTTTTTTCCGAAGTGAGTTGTGGTCATGGGCAAGTTACGTCGCATATAACGTGACTCAATCATCTCTTATTCATTCAATTTAATAAATATCATACAGTGGTATGTGCTTCGTCCTGTTCGCTTTCCTACAATGTGTGTCTAAATACGGTACCGGTTTAGTGTAATAGCACTCCAACCATACATTTTATTTCTAAACTCAGTGATTTTCCAACTGTTCACAAGGTTATCGAACCGAATTTTCTTTCATACTATGATGTAATGTACGCTAGTCCTTGCTGATTTCATTTCAATATATGTATTCAGACTACCTCAGAAAGCCAAACACATCAGTACAATTACATTTTTATTATAAATATATGTACAACCGTAGATGCTTTAGCTTCTCAACTTTCAACACGTTCGTCGTAATCATCTCGATATATTCCCAATTGACTGATAGACGTATTAATACACCTGAACTCGCGCCCGCACTTCTAACACCCATAGTATAAAATAAATCAAACTCATTATTCATATATGTTTTTCGTCTCATACCACCTATCCTACCATTTCCACATGTACTGTAAATCATGTCACAGAATCAACAAGGGTATCTTGAAGTCAGTGACAGATATTCCGGGCTGTTCACATATGAAACAGAAGGTAATAATGGCTTCGCCACTAACACATCATTCGTAGTAGGTTCAATTTTCTCCTAAGTTCATTCCATCGTCGAATCTTGTTGCTTTCCATGGAGAATATCATGACATGTACTTATATGCTATACGTGCATACAGTCTACAGCTCTAACATCAATATGTTGTACGACACTGGTTTGTTTTACATTTACTTATTCCCAGTTTCCATACAGCGTATCCACACGCAAATGTCCTGTAGCACTGGTGTCTAGAAGGTGTTGACGTCGATTCTCACAATGTTAAACTCGTAACGGTTACAATTTCCTTAAATGACGACGTGTAGCTACAGAGAAGAGACCTTATCAAATACTAGCCCGTATACCGTTTCTAGTTGTTGCTTTTGTCCAATCCAGATATCCTAGTTTTCTCACTGGTACATACTATGAATAATACTTTAATGTCGTCCAGCGTCACGCACACATACTAATATTTTACCATTAATACATGCTTGCGGTAAGAACACACACGAATATTTTCCA